>JACXGI010000632.1:0-52157 GCA_016801175.1 Esox masquinongy
CCGTCCTTCTCGAGCCCCCCGTCCTTCCAGAGCCCCCCGTCCTTCCAGAGCCCCCTGTCCTTCCAGAGCCCTCAGACTTACTAGGACCTTCAGGACCAGTCCTCTGTCAGGATAATACAAAAGTAGGGTTAGAAATGGGGGCTGAGCCAGGGACAGACAGGCTGGAGGACACAGAGGGAACTCCGACTGTAACCGAGACAGGGATGTCAAAAATAAGAGAGGAGCAGATGGACATAGTGAATGAAGGTCCTTCTGCAACTTCTCAAGACGATGTTGATCCAAATATGCCTTCGATAGTCAGTGTGGAGGGTTCACACTCTGAGGATGGTCCAGGCAAAGAGGAAGCCTTATCGTTCTATGGGTTGATGCCAAAGGTCGAAGACACAGGCAGTGTTGAGAAAAATGACAAAGAAAAGCCAGTTGGGGGCAGTATGTCTCCACTGTCTTCCTGGGCCCAACCATTGACACCAGGTGAAGGTATGTGTACCACTAGGGAGCCATTAATGTTTGTATGATGTTTTTCTTAGTACTGTATTCAATCTCAATGTCACATGGGCAATTCTTTTATTATGCAAAATCACAACATTTGGTGTTTCATATAATGGACAAAGAAAAGAAATTAAACTGTATTTTACATTGTTTTCAGAAATATTGTAACAAAATAATGATTGAGACTAAATGTGTCTATAATGCTATTTACATTTTCTGGGCGCTTGAAGTGAGTATACTGTTTACACACCTTTTTATTTGACAGCAATTTCCATAGTTACTCCGTTTATGGTTATATTGTTCATCTAAAATGTTACTGCTATGTATGAGAATGCAGATCAGATAATCTTAATTATGACAAATAATATTTAAGGTACATTCCAAAAGTATCACCAATATAAAGAATCCTAAATTTTATTGTGCTAAGATAGAATATTGACAGTGGCGGAGAATCCTGTCAAACCTTATGGAAAGTTTGCTTTACAGAGAAAGTTTCAGGATAATGCTGTGCATGTTGTAAAAAAGTGTCATATAATGGTATGGATGTTACATTGCCTGCCCCAGTCATCCATCCTATCCTTACAAGAACACAGAAACAAAATCATTTAATCTGGCCTTTCTTGCTTCCATAACATCACTGCTTTGTTAGTAACTCTGCCAGTGTAAGTAGTAAAGCAGCCTCTGTTAACCCTTTTTAAAGGCCATGAAATATGATCTGATGATATGTCTGAAATGTTTTGGTCCCCCACTCTGTAATGGCTAGAATTCATGCAGATGCTGACACACTGGTGAAATACTTTGCTGACACACTGGTGAAATACTTTGCTGACACACTGGTGAAATACTTTGCTGACACACTGGTGAAATAGTTCTGCTCCTAAATGTCGACCTTAGGGATGTTAAGGAACATGGTTTAATTTGGAAGTACATTACATTTTTGGATGCTCAGGGTGACCTTTGCATGGAATTGCCTATGTCTCTGTGCCAAAGACGCCCTTGGGAAATGAAAACAAAAAGAAACTGTCTGTCTCCTATGTCATAAACTGCCTTCAGTTTCTAACGATTGTGATTTTCAGCTGAGGAGCAACCTGAAACTGAGGTCGCCATTGAAGATCCAACAGTTTCTCAAAATGGTCAAAATACTATGGTAAAAAAATGTCCCTATAAATTATAGACATTTTATTTAGTAGTAAGTGAATTTCTTAGTTACTGTTGTCATTTATTCTAGGGGAGAAGAGGCCGACCTCGTCGCGTAGAAGCAAGGAAAAACACACAGACCATGTCTCAACAAGGTAACACATAGCTTCTTAACGAGCTGCTTATGTTTAGCCACAACATTTCCCTAAGTCTCTACAACTGTCATCACGGATGACGGTTCGTCTATATGATTGCAATGTTACCCTGATTGTTTTGGCTCCTAATTTAGACCAGCTATCAGACAGTGGCTCTGACGATACCGCTGATGATCCGAGGGACACCGACTTTGACCCTACGCGCTGTGGCCTCCGGCGCTCTACAAGGGCCTTCCAAAGAAGCCACGCCACCCAGTCCCCCCGGCTCATTTCCCCCAAGCCGTCTGGCTTCACTCCTACCCCTGGGTACGCCCAAAGGTCTGCGGGGGCCCCCCCACCCCGACCGCCACCCCCTCGCCTCCCCACCAGAGTCCTCTGCGCCAACTGCAGTGGGATGCTGCAGAGCGGACAGACAGCCTACCAGCGCAGGGGTCAGCCTCAACTCTTCTGTAGCTCTACCTGCCTTAATTCCTTTGGCAAAAAAGCCCCCAAGAAAAAGCCTTGTGCTTTTTGTAAAAGGTGAGCTTCTCGGGAGCTATTCAATAAATGCATACTCAGCGTTTGCTGTTCATTCCGATAAGGGCAGTGGGTGTATAACTGTCTCAGAATGCTGTTTCACAGTACATTGTGAAGTCTGTGTGTGTTATTTTTAATCACCACAATGTTGTTTGTTTCTTGTGTTTCAGGGACATGGGGAACAGTAAGGACACTGTGCTTGCGCAGGTTGGCCAGTCACAATCCTTCCAGGAGTTCTGCAACAACACGTGTCTCTCCCTGTATGAGGCCCGTCTGGAGAAGGGCAGTAAACAGCCCTCCAAACCAAGTGCTGCTGCCCAAAGATGCAGTGTATGCAACCAGATGCGTGAGGTACTAAAGCTTTGGTCACAACATCTTGGATGTACTGGTCCTAGAGAATGGGTTTTGTGTTGGATACAATTGTGTCAGGAAGTCTTAATAGGAGTGAACTCCGGTAGACGTTAGGGTAATTATTATATTAACGAAAGATATGACTACACTTCCACAATGCTTTGCTTATGATTTTAAACACACTAAGCCTTTTTTATTATTATGCCTTTCATTATTTGTAATCATATTTTATATGGAAATTATTGTAAAGATTGAAGCTTCTGCTCTTGCAAGAAGTCAACAGTTTGTTGCCTCAAAGCTGGCACCAGTCTTACCTGTTCTGGTTTGAGCCCCCCCCCCCCCGCTGTTAGTAATTGTATCATAAATTAGTACAATAACTTTTATTATAAATAAGCACTTTTTAATGCCAAGCCCTGCAACACCACACAATGATGTGATTATGGTATACATTCTTTAAAGGTAGCTTTGTGTTAGAAATTGTTAGGAACTGTTGATCAAATTAGGGATTTGATCAACAGACTTTAATCCACACTCATTTAATTGAATGTTTGCAAACACCTGTGTTAATGTGAAGTATTTGTCAAAAGTTCACAGTATGATTTACATGTTTTTAACTTTGTGCAGCAGTGTGATTATGAACTTTGCCTTAGGCAGGAACTTTGTCTTTGATAGCAATATATAAGTTCTTGCTGTTAAGTCCGCATGCTGTGAAGCGGCACTAGAAAAAATAATTGCCAGCTAGATTTTGGTCAACTGAATAAACATCAAGGGAAATGAATGAATAATTTTAGCATATATTAAGTCTGTTTTAAATTATCCCTGAGTTTGTCCTGTGTTTCTTCCATCTCCTCCCTTAGATCAACCATGAGGTAACCATGGGAAATACGATTCACCTCATGTGCAGTGATGCCTGCTTCAACCGTTTCCGGGCCACGAAGGGCCTGAAGACCAGCTGCTGTGATGCGTGTGGCACTTACATCAACACCTTCACATCCCGGGCCGAGTATCTGCTACATGAGGGGCAACAGAGGAGGTTCTGCAACTCCTCCTGTCTCAGGCTCTATAAAATGGTGGGTCGGAGGAATTCTGTTTGCTTGAATGTACTTATGGCTCCTTTCTGCTTGAAAATAACGTTGATTTCGATGGCTGTTGTGTGTTGCCATTTGATTTCAGAAAAACACTAAGGTGCTATCCTGCCATTGGTGTAGGACTCTGTGTAAGAACTTTGACATGCTGTCTAAAGTGGACCAGTATGGCAAGACGAAACCCTTCTGTTCCTTGTGCTGTATAGCCTCACACAAAGTGAAAACATCGGGCGTCGCAGGTATCTCTGCCTTCCTTGGGTTATTTGCAAAATCAATATGTGGTGATGTCTGACTGTTAATTAATCGTACTAATCTGTTAATTTTTCAGTGCCTAGTGAAGCGTGCAGTTTCTGCCGAAGCAGCCCGTCTGAGCCTTACTACTGTAAAACCAGTGAGAGTGTGTATGTCTTCTGTAGTCCTAGCTGTTGGAGTAGGTTTCAGGTAGGATGACCCTGAATCCTCCCTGACTTTGGAAAACACTGCCATTCACGTAGGGGTGAAAATACATTTACAGATTGCCATCAATGAAAGCACTGTTTCCTGCACACAAAGCAGTTATCAAAATTAGTTACAAGAAAGAATTTGTTGCATTTTCTTGGTTCAGAACGTTTTTTTATTACCTGTAACAAATTCAGTTCAGCTATCAACTACAGATGCATCTTTGCGCAGGCAGTCAAAGTTTGTTGCCTACCCTCAAGTGCTAGTGTACTGTGTTTTTCATACAATCCTGCAATGTCCACTGCATCTTTTATTTGCGGCTGATTTACACATTTGTCAGGACGGTGGGTGCTTGTACTTACGCATACTTGATGAACCTTTTCATATTTCTTGCCAAGAAAAGTTGGATCATTTTTGCAACCTAAATACTGGCATGTCAATTTCTCACAAGCATAACTGTCCAGTCTTTAATCAGATCTACTCATTGTGTTTTGAACATGTTTTTTTTTTTATCAAAACATGAATGCCAGATGCTTATGCAACATTTTGTTTTATGTGCATTTGTTTTAAACATACATTTTTAATGCCTGTTGTTCAATAAAAAGAAAAATCAATCAAAGGAGATTTCTGCTGAAAGATTCTGAAAGTGATTTAAAAAGGGCCTGTTAATATTTCCAGTGTGATGTACAGGCCTGGCTGTAGGTACCTGTAAACAGAACAACTCTAATTAAAATGTGCACCAAGCTGCTACACTGGGGAGCTCAAACCTCACTTAGAGCCCATTAAAATAAAAGCTCATCATGAATCACTTAAGTGTTAGGACGGAGACCCTTTGAAAGCTTTCGCCTTTTTACCTAAAAAAATAATCTATGAATCAGGGCTTATGTTCTCGCAAAACCTACTAATATAATGTGGGTGAGAACTGTCTGAGAGATTGAGTCTCTCTGACACCAGTCCTGTGAGGTTGTTAGTTGTTTTGTTTGCCTTGGCTAAAATGCTTTACTGCTTATTCTCTACATTAATCTCCAATTTTACATATGATCAGTGCTGCTTTCTCTCCACAGAGAAACAATCCTAATGGAGACATCCGCTTCAACTGTCTCTCCTGCCATAACATGTTCAATGGGAAACCAGAAATCTTAGACTGGCAGGTGAGTCAACTGTGCCTTTTAGCGCGTGTCCTACAGCTGTTTGTTTGAACACCTAAAATAAAGTGTCCAACATAATTTGTTTACTTTCAGGACTCAATATATCAGTTCTGCTGTAAGCAGTGTTGTGAGGACTACAAGCGCTTAAATGGTGTGGTTTCTGTGTGTGAGCACTGCAAGCAAGAGAAACCACTGCATGAGAAGATGAAGTTCTCTGGGGTGGAAAAGACCTTCTGCAGTGATGGTTAGGATGATGCATGCATTTCTGTGATTATATTTAGACGAGACTAGACGGAGACTTATGTGTTGTTGTTGTTGTCTTTGTTTACCAAGGATGCATACTGCTGTACAAGCGAGACTTTGCTCAGCAACTGGGCCTCTGCTGTATAACCTGCACATACTGTTCCCAAACCTGTTCCCGGGCTGTCACGGAGGAGAAGGATGGCAACATATGGGACTTCTGCAGTGAAGACTGTAAAAACAAATACCTCCTGTGGTACCTGAAGGTATGTCCCAACCATCACATCTTTATACCCTGACCATAGGAATGTCCTTGATCATTTAACACATGCAGACTGTATGTGGAAATATAGACATATCTGAGACATGAAGACATATAGGGCTCCGTCTTCTCCTAGGAAGCAAAGTGCCATGCCTGCAAGCGTCAAGGTCAGCTCCTGGAGACCATCCACTGGAGAGGAGAGATTAAACACTACTGTGACCAGCCGTGCCTCCTGCGCTTCTATAGTCAGCAGAACCAGCCCAACCTTGACACCAAGCTGGCCCCTGAGGGCCGGCTCAACAGTGCGTTTGCTTCACTTACACAAAACAAATGTTGAATCCCAAATGAACCCCTTCGCCCACAGCCCTACGTTCGCACGTTCACACATGCCTCTGCTGACGGAGTGAAAATGATCAGTGGTATAGTGGCTGATTTGACCTCCAGTGGCCCCTTCCAGTGAATGACCCGGGAAGTAGAACACCATTGGCATTTATTTCTGGGCGTTGGATAGTCATGCCTTACCCTTGCCTTTGTCTGTTTGAAATTTGACATGTGAAAGATAAAATGCTTTCCTGAATTAAATGTTCAGTTGCTGCAGAGGTTTGTTTTTTCTAACAACAGCTGGAGGGATTTATTCATTTGAATTTAGCACATCTTTCGCATCACAAGTGTTTCCCGAAGTTGATCGTTTTTTTTTGATCCCCTCGCCACACTGTAAAGCTCCCTCAGAGTTTCAACAGCAGCTTGGGACAATAAAGAGCACTCCAAGCAAGTGGGTAGGGCAAGGGGTTTGTTTGGAGTTTGCAGACATGCTCTCACACTTTTTTTTCATAAACCAAATCCATATATGAGAGTGATTTTTTTTTTTTTTTTTTTTATAGGTGCTACTTTGTTATATGTGAACAGTATGCGTTTGATTTTTTTAGTGTTTACTCTCGAATGCCTTAAATTTCCTTAAAGTCTATAAAGTGTTAACATGTGTTAGTCTCTCGCAGTAATTGGCTGTTAAAATTCTATATGTTTACTGAACATCCAGGTCATTCCCCTGAGTCTACGTCACCCCCTGCTGCTATGAAGAAAAGTGAAGTAAGTGTGCTTTTTGTCTTGTGGCTTCAAAAGGTGGGAGTGAAATACCACTGAAAGGGAGAGAAAACAATCATCCAGTAATAGTTACATGCACAGTAGTCCTCTAAGCTTGAAAAATATTTACATTTGAAATTAAGCTAAAGTATTTTTCTTTTCTATGTGTAATCTGTTTATCAACGTGCCTATAAAGTGGTTTCAATCAATATTTCTGTTATTTCAGGCCACAGGAAGCTGTGGGAAGAGGACTGTAGCCAAGCCTGCCCCTCCCTTCACTCCGTCTATCTCCCAAAGGAACAAGTCCTCCATGTGTAAACCCATGATGGCCACAACCGGTGTCACATGTAGATCTGAGATGAAGTCCCAGAGTTGTCAGACAGGTAATGTTGTATGTTAACGCATGCCTTTTTTACAGGATTCACTGATTGGTCTCAAAACACTTACAAAACATATACCACCACCCTACACTGTATTGTACTAAAATGATCAGTTGCTGTAATGTCATGACTGCGGTTTTGTTTCAGATGATTTCTTGCAGGCCCCACCTGCCGTGTTACCAGTCCCTGTGCCTGTGTTTGTTCCTGTTCCTTTGAATATGTACTGTCAGTACACTCCCATGCCAATGGCCTTGCCTCTGCCCGTGAGTTGGTTCTGTCCTGTTAACTGTTGTGCACAGTTATGCCCAGGGATTTGTAGAATGAGTTCAGAGAGTGTAATGCAACGTGATGTTGTTATTTAACCAGGTGTGTTCTCGGCCCCAGGCCACATGGCACTGAAAGGCTCCCTCAGCTGTGGTGTCTGAAGTACTCCAGTTCATTTTTCAATGTAATACTTTTGGTCCCTGGTTAATAGTTTGTTATGAAAGTGGTCCTCGCCCAAAGAGTTATAGAGAGCCAATGCTTGTGGTTGCCTTATTGTTTTGCTCTCTACTCTCTGTTAGCTCCCCGTCCCCATGTTCTTACCTGTCACACTGGATCATATCGATAAGCTTGTGGAATACATAAAAGAGCTGAAACTCCAGATCCCCTCAGATCCACTGGAGGCTGACATTCTGGCCATGGCAGACATGATAGCAGAGCAGAATAAAGGCAAGGGCTCCTGTCTCATTGGGTTCTTCTACTTACTCTTCTCAAGTCAACTTGTTATTGATGTTTTAGGTATAATTTGATGATACTTACAGGTGTTTGTATCTACAGATCTAGCCAATGACCAGAAAGCAGGCCAGTTGTTGAGTGACTGCAGTTTATTCGAGACTTCGTCCCAAGACGACATCCTCTCCTTGGCTGTCAACATGGCAGATGTGCTGACGGAGCCAGATCAAGAACCTGTGGATGAGCTCACTAAAGGTGGGTTCATCCTTTATGCTAGACCAAGTTTAAACTTACCCTGTAATTCTGCAAACAGCCAAAGGAAAGGGATGTCTCCAATATACGGTACATTGTTTGTCTCGTTTCATTTGTGCTTTTCAGCTTCCCTAGATCTGAACCCCAATGAGGATTTGCTCTTTGATTGTGGGATGCCACCTCAGGCTACTTCACCAGAGCCAAGCTTCAACGTTGCTCTTCCAAAGGTAGAATTGTGCATCTTACAAAATCAATGTGTTCTGTTTGCTTTGATCAGGGGTCGGTAATTAGGGAGACAAAGGTGGACGTCGTTAGAACTGTTCACATATGTTCTCCACCAAAAAGACAAATAGGCTTACTGAACAGTGAAACCACTAGCCTATGTCATTTTTACTATCCCCCATAGTAGTAGAAGTTTAGCCTACCTATTCAGAACAGCTGTACTCCAAACAAATTAAGACAGTTGTGGGAATATAAATACAATCAGGCCTGTTTTTAAGTAAAAATAAAAAATAATTGGTAAGCTTAAAATATTTGTATCCATATTATAAGGTAATCAATGCGCTAGGTCTGTGCAAATTCTCAAGCGCATGCAAGCGTATGCAATATCAAATAAATGCCCATTGTTTCAGTGGCATATGAGGAAGCCAGTTGACTATAGTTTGACTGAATTTCAAAATCTGAAATCTTACTTTTGCATTATTTGGATGTGTTTCTTGAGACATTGCTTTTGGATTATTTTGCTCAGTGGAGCTGAGGCTTTTTCTTTGTTATTAATATGGGGGGTTACCAAATCAGTTCTTTGGATCCCCAGATGTTGCCTGTAGCCGACTCCTGTCCCATTGACGGTAACTTGAGTATCCCATTCCTGATTGACCAACTTCTAGTTTTTCTGTATTTTTAGAGATCTAACAGTGGCACTAATTTTGTAATACAGTAAGTAGTGTCAGAAAAGTTTAAATTGTCATGTGAGTGTCAGTGAATGTTTTGCATTCAGTTAATCGTGTTTTGTTGCCAGTCATTTTGTATTGTCAGATATACTGATAACCAGTGGTTATTTTAAATTTACTTAAACAGGTGCAAGCGGGTCAAAGGGTGAAATGGTTATTGAATAGCGAAGATGTCCCTGCTGGTAGGCAGGCTGGCAGGGGTGCTCCCCTGCACGTCTCATGGCTCATTTTAGTTAGGGCCGCGTTCACCTCGTCTAAAAGATGGACAGCTTACCGTTTACGTGTCTCAGTATATTTTCAAAGCAAACGTTTTTGGAGTATTTCCTGGGAATTGTATGCTCTTGTTTTGGTGGTCTCGTACTCCCATCAACATGTTATTGATGAAGAGTGTTTTTACCGTGAGTACTCTGAAGATATGAGGGTAACAAACTGACTAGACTAACTACTCCTTAACAGGTCATAGCAGTCTTTGGTCTAATATTGGCTTTGTGCTACAGGGTTCCAAGCGTCAGGCCATGTCAGAAATGACCCTGCATGACCCCTTGGACTGTCAGCCTCTCGGCGCTGGCTTAAACAGCTCCCTTGGGGTCAAAGCCTGGAACTCATGGTCCAAAAGCAAGCACTCAGACAATGATGACAAAAAACGTAAGACTATTTAGCATAAGTCTGAAAGCTGAGTTAATAGAAATGTGTTGTATGGTTGTTTAAGTGCCTATCCTTGATAGCTCTCCAATAAGTAAAATATGCATTATAATGTTTCACTTTTATCCAGATAATAAAATTTCCTGTAATTTTATTTTATACAGAGAAACCATTAGACCTTCTCTTGTGCAGTCCTACGGAATTGAATCATGGCCTGTCGCAGTTTGTCCAAGACATTGTTCATCCGAAAGGACCGTGCTATAAGCCTGACAGTGTATTTTACCTCTGTCTTGGGATTCAACAGGTCAGTCCCAATGTTTCATCATGACTTCAGTATACATATATTCTAAGAGTTCCTCATCCAATTATAAAATAGTATTTTTTTATATACGTTTCTGTTAAGTCTGAGATCTTTATAGTTTTCAAATAAAATACCGTAGTTCAAAGTGGTCTTGTATATTTTCCAGTATCTCCTCGAAAACAACCGGATGGTGAATATCTTCACAGACCAGTTATATGTAACCTTCGCACAGGAGCTGAATAAAATTGTCAGCAAATGGCTACCTTCCATGTCACCTAACGGTCAGTACATGATAGCATTTCCGTTTTTCTTTGTCTGCACATCATTTGGATTTGTTGTACTTGGGGGTCTCTGTAATGTTTTCTGGGGTGCAGGTGGTCTGGTGTCTCGGGTCCTTGAGGAGCACCTGTGGGAGTGTAAACAGCTGGGTGTGTACTCGCCCTTCGTCCTGCTCAACACCCTCATGTTCTTCAACACCAAATACTTTGGCCTGACCACGGTGGAGCAGCACCTCCAGCTGTCCTTCTCCACGGTCACGCGCCAGGCCAAGAGGAGATCCACACCGCACGGAACGGTCAAGTCATCCAGTGTCTGCTACCGCCCCAAATCGCACCACAAAAGAACTAGCAAAGGTGAGCGTTTGTGCTCTCAAATCATATGTGGGAGGGCTGGTCACCTGTCTTGACTTTGGCGTCACCATTCAACCCAGTAGCAGGTGGCAGGCTGGGATATGGAGTCATTTAATACGGATGACTACAACGTCTACGTTTCAGTAATTTGGCTGCCGCTCTTATCCAGAGAGAGACCGTTAGTGCCTTTGCTTTAAACTTGCAAATGGTCTGTCGTGTTTGCAGTTTGCTGCTTTCCCTCGCTGTCACCCTGCTTTATTGTATTCCTGTTATGTTGGAGTACTTTTTGTTGCTCTTACTAATGTTGAGTCAGACATTGACTAAATGTTAACCAGAAGCAAACTGTTTGGCTCAAGGGCCAGATGAGACATAGACATTCAGTGGGGGGGCCCACATATTTTAATTTTGTAAAAATCCATTGGCGGGGTAGAAAAGGTCAGCTATAAAAAAGTGTAATCTCGTTTAGATCCCTTCAATGTCACTTCATCCTGTCAATGTCATTCAAGAGTCCGAATGCTGACTGGTGAGGGGTGAAAAAGTTTACACGTTTATGCGCGGAAGCAAGTGAGAACTGTTTAAAGTGGCAGGAAATTTGCTTATTTTCAGGCTTTTATTGTCACATACATACATACATACATACATACATTTTATTTCAATAATCATATTTAGTGTTTAGCATTCTGCTCACCCCATCGCCCAGGACACCTGTTGCCATGTTTTTACTTTCCACATTTGCTACAAAAACAACCTGTCCCTGATACTCTTGTACTCATTACAACATGTGGATTTTAACTTGGTTCAAGTAGACGATGCACTCATTCTGATATTGACTGGTCTTAACTGTATCCATTCAAAGATTGCGGAAGTAGACATCTGGCTGGAGAGACTGCTCTGATATTAATCTGACAGCACACTCTAATATTCCCTTATATGGAAGTGTTCTGTGCTCAGTCAATTACGTTTTTTTCCGGATTTATACAATTTACATTGATGGACTGTTTTGTGATGAATACAGTCTAGACTCACATTTAATTTTATGTTTATAGGCACTTTTGACTGACATAATTGTGTTTTAACGTGAATCTATTTTGTACTATTTCTGTAAGTGTTTTCGATGACGGTCAAAATGGTTTTATAATATTTTACCTGTTGACAGTTTGTTGTATGGGACTAGGTTAACAACAGTGAGAGCTGTTGATGTAGATAGAAGGAAGATTTTGGTCCCCTTCCCCCCAGTTGGTTTAGTCATATTGCTATTCTGAGTGTGTCTGACAGCTATTTATACCCCAGAGTGGAGTTCTTTGAAGAGCTTCTCTCAGCATAGGAGGTGTACGATGGTATGTGTCTTAGAACCGGTCCTGGCACTACATACAAGAAATACTAACCCTTGACCTGCCACTGTTTGTCAACGAAAAACCGAGAAGCTAAAAATCTGTGGAGTAGCTTGTGCAACATGATATTAGACAATATCTGATTGATTGAAACCTGTTTTAGATATAGCTAGCTCCACATCCTTGAATAAATTTTTGTGTACAATCTGTGCTTCATGACATCCACATGTACCCTGGTCTTTGTTATATGTGTATATATATAAATAATATATTATTCAAATATCTTTTCTTTTCAGTATAATATTCATTAAGCTTTTCATAGATTTAATGAAGACTGAACAGAAATCATCTGAAGCCTCAAGACTTTTCCTTATAACTCTCCTGTCAGTTTTTTTTTCTCTGGCTTGGCCCTAATTGTAACCACGTATCCACAATACACAAATGTATCCACAACGTTTTGTTCTGTTCATACAGATGGCGGCTTGGGAAAGAGGAAACGGGATGAGCCGACTGAGCTGGAGCAGCAAGAGAATCGGATGAACCCCCTCAGATGCCCTGTCAAATTCTTCGAGTTTTATCTTTCCAAATGGTAAGCAATATGGATTGGCCAGGTATTCCCAACTGGGTTTGAGACACCAGTTGACGGTGTTGGGCTGGCTGAAGGTATTCATGTAACAGTGCAGTTTCCTTTTATTGGAGTCACATGTATGTGCTTATGTTGTTCCAGCTCTGACGGTGTGCGGAGCAGCTGCAGTGCGTTCTACCTGCAGCCAGAGCGTACTTGCATGGCAGAGAGCCCACGCTGGTACTCTGATGTCCCTATGGACAAGGGCAGGCTGGGAATTATGCTCAACAGGATCCTGGCTGTCAAGGACGTTTACGACGAGCACCCGGCCCAGGTCGACATGGACTGACCGCAGCACTGCCCGACTAAACGACAAGACCACACAGTGTACGTTGCCGATGTGGAAGCCGCTAGCACAAAGGATGCCTTTTGTTTCCATGTGTGATATATCTCCCGTACACCAGTAGTTCAGTGAAAATTTACCCCACAATTACCATTGTAGCTAGAACGGAAAAATAAACTCAGCACTGCGGTGTGCCACACTTGGTTGAAATAGTGTGTTTTAATTGGTTAAATACTTTGGGCATTGTCCACGACAACTAGTAGAGATGACATGTCTCTGGTTTGTATTGAAACCCATATTTGTTTAAGAAGCAGCTGTGTGTAGAAGTACTTCAGAAACCTGTTAATTGACATTGCATTTCACACCCTACACCAGCCTCACTGGATTTTGTTTCATTCAAAAACTTCATGTTCATACAGTGATATTATCAACAATGTGCAATTTGACATTTTTCTATTTACCATGTGGTCAGTGAGGGGTAAGCCATTTATTGCTGCCAGAGGGCTTCACATGTACAGTATCAAAGCTCATAGTAATCACAGGAAATTACTTCATAACTGATTTGTGTGTATATAATATTGCCCCCATTTAGTAATTTCATATTGTAACAATCATAACATTTATTAAACTACACAAAATAAGCTTAACATGATACATACTTTATTTTCAACTTATTTCTATCCTGCTTAATTGTTTTTAATTGACAACCTATTATGGTTTAATTCATTTTCAGTCCTAAATGTCTTGAAAAGTGGTTATGTACTATAAAGTTTTTTTTTGTCTTTTTCTAATTGAAGAATACATATAGAATCAAGAATGTCTTGTACAAATTATTTCGTAAACAAGTCATGGTTGTAAAATCTATGAGATGCATTCTGTATCTTGGAGACAAATGTAAATGTGGTCTGTTATTTAGTCTGTGCCCAAAACATTACACAGTAGTAAACTAATTTCCAGTCAACTTAATCAGCATATTAATGGTTTATTAGGAAACTAGGCTTGGTTGGTAGATGTCCCAGCAGCTAAGGAGATTGACCTGTAGCCAAAAGATGTCCAGTTTGACTCCTGTGCTGGGAAAAGGGCAAGTTGTTCTTGCAAATGGAGGGCTGCTGGGTTGAAGATTTTTCTCGACTGTTGGGCTGAACAGCAAACTCCTTAACCCAGCAACATGCTCTGTATCCAGGGCCAATGCACTGTATCTTGAACCTGTGCTTGTTTCAAATGTATGTGTTCTGTCTGTGGGTGGGTGGGTGGGAGGGGTGGGGTTAGTAATAGAGCAGAAGACACATTTCTGTTGTGTGCTGTTACATGGACAATAAAGTTATTGTATTGAACACTTTAAAATATGCTTTAAATAGCAAATGTTTGGCTGATAGGAGAAAAAGGAGAAAATGGTTGCTATTTTGATGCCCCAATGAATTGACAAAGCTTTTGACCTAATCTCTCTCTGCATCCATACTCCCTAGCAACCCTATCCAGAAATGGTATTTGTCCAGTAAGTAACCTTTTCCTTTGGGGGCAGTGAGTCTTGACTGTTGGCCTGTACAGTAACATAACTGTTTAAAGAAAAGTGGTATGCTGTTTATAAGACAGTACACATGACCAGTGACATTGAGGGAATTCCAAACATTTGATGCAGTTTTCAGAAATAAGTTTATTATGATTGGAACAACCTTGAACATGTAAACAGAATGATCCTAAGCCTCTAGAAAAGGTTTCTGTTACTGCCCCCTGTCATGTTGGGTGACTGTTTCAGTTTCACCCCTCAAATTACATCTTTAGAATAGATAGATATGGCAGACATGATTCATTGATTCATATGTCTTAGGAAAAAATGTTTTTTATATTGTTTCTCCCAATCCTTTTTTCTCAATGAAAGACACATTCTACACAGTGATGTTTAGATTTGAGCAGCCTAACATAGCAGGCTTAAAAGTTCACTTGACTGGATGGCGGAAACCAGAAGCGCCATTTTTCAGTGTTCAACTTTGCCTCCTCTGCTGAAAAGCTGGATTCTGTTTCTTGCTTGTTCTTCTGATGGTTCCATTGCAGGCATGGATCCAATCATTTTCTCTTAATGAGGCCAGAGAATGTGACATCCATTTAAAATGAAACCCGGGTGTGTCTTATTGCTATAGTACACCGGTTACCAATGCAATTAGAAAAGTAAAAAGTTCTGTGACGTCATACCTGTGGTATGCAGTCTCATATACCACAGCTTTCAGCCAATCAGCATTCAGGGTTTGAACCACCCGGGTTATAACAGTCTTGTATGCACCCTGGTATTCCACCAAGAAAATGGCTTCCATAGCTCCAGCTGACCCTGAGAATGTGTTAAGAGCAGAATCAATAACTCCTGAATAGCAAAGTCATTTAATTTGAAAAGGATAGTTACGGGTTAAACATTCTGTTGTAATACATTTAATAATGTTTGAGTCTTTAGGCCAGGCACCTGGATAAAAGCCTGTGGTGGAAATGCACCATAACTGTTCCTCAGATCTTCAGATCATCTAGTCTGGTCTTTATGTTGCTGTGTTTGCTGGATCGACTGGGTCGGCGTTGGTTCTCCGCAGGCGACCCTGGAGCAGAACTGGATCCTTTCTTTTCTGTTGTCTCACCCCCTTCTGGTTTACTGTTCCTCTCTACGGCCAGGTTGTCTCTGTTCTGCTTGTACGCTACTTTGCTGCTGTAGGGATGGTAGTTAGAGTCTGGCTCAGTCAATATATACTGGTCTGCATGGTAGGGCTCGTGGACTGGGGGTGGCCTAGGAAAGTAGTTATAGTCTGGGACAAGCGGTACCACTGCCTCGCTATGGATTTTGGACCCTGTCTCACTTATGGACTGGGCACGCCGGTAACGGAGTCCCTGGCGGAATTTGGTGTAACCCAGGTGATACATCTCCACCAGGTTCAGCAGGAGTGAGATGCACGCCACTGCCAGCATGAAGAGGATGAATATGGTCTTCTCCGTGGGTCTGGAGATGTAGCAGTTCACCACGTTGGGGCAGGGCGACCGGTCACACGTGTACAGGGGCATCAGCTCGAAACCGTAGAGCAGGTACTGAGCTACGATAAATCCAACCTCAAACAGGGTCTTGAAGATGATGTTGAAAACGTAGGTGCGCAACAACACCCCCCGCAGGCGGATGCGGCCTTGGTCGTCTCGGACCGGGATCTTCTTGGCTTTGGTGTCAGTCAGCAGCTGCTGCTTGTCATTGTGGGTGGCCAGCTGTTCAGCCAAGTCTTTCTCCTTTTGCTTCTGTTTCTCCTCCATGCGCACCAGGTGCAGGATGTGACCCAGGTAGATCAGCGTGGGGGTGGACACAAAAATGATCTGCAGCACCCAGAAGCGGATGTGAGAGATTGGGAAAGTCTTGTCGTAGCAGACATTTTGACAACCAGGCTGCTTTGTGTCGCAGGTGAAGCCCGACTGCTCGTCACCCCACACCTTCTCTGCCGCAGTTCCCAGCACCAGGATCCTGAAGATGAAGAG
The DNA here is from genome assembly GCA_016801175.1 of Esox masquinongy. Classification (NCBI taxonomy): domain Eukaryota; kingdom Metazoa; phylum Chordata; class Actinopteri; order Esociformes; family Esocidae; genus Esox; species Esox masquinongy. The sequence continues at coordinate 16,501 of JACXGI010000632.1, forward strand.
CACGGTCAGCCACACCTTGCCCACCACAGTGGAGTGCTCCTGGGCGCTCTCCAGTAGTTTGCCCAACAAGTTCCAGTCCCCCATAGTGGCTTATTCATTCATAGGTTATGTCTTATGGCGATCCGGAACAAGAAACTGTAATCAGAATAAAAACAATATAAATTAATTTGGTTTTGAACTTCCTAAATGAGTATTGGTGAGAAAAAAATAATGATCTAAAATATGTAGCTTGAATAAGTATTAAACTCTGCTATGGTAGCTCCCAGATAATGCAGATCAAAGAAATGTCCGTCTTTCAAAACAAAGCTTCAACAAGGAGGCTTGAGAGAAGCCATGGAGGCCAACCGTCCCTTCGAAGTAGCTACATAGTTTAGTAGCTGGGAGTGGAGTAATGGGGCACAAGTCAAACATCAAGAGCTTTGCATATAATTGTCCTGTATGGGAGGGATCACAATTGGCCAAAACTGTGTTGTGTGGCCCAGGAGGTGTCATCCAAAAATTGGACTACCTGGAGCAAATTTGTTAAGAGGAATGGATCTAAATCACTGTGTGTGCCATGCTGTTACTGCAGTTAAATGTGGATATTAATTTGTTTCATGTTTAGTTTCATTGTTTCAAAATAAAATATCAAACCAAACAAAATGTATATATAACTTTTGTTATTAATTAATAGTGTTCAGTGAGAATTGGTCAGAAGTCTGAATGCCTTTGCAAGGCCATGCATATAAATGTGCGTTTGTATGTGTTTCAGTGTCTCTGTAAAGGAATCAGATTCTCCATGCTAGGTTTTCAGTTTTTGTGGCTTTATATACTATTCTCTTTTTATATATTATACATTTATTTTCTAGTCCTACATTCGTTTAATCTATGCAGTGACCAATAAACAAAATTATACAAGCAACAGTAATGTCCAGGCTTTGACCAGTTACGTCTATAGTCTTGCCATTGTGAGAAAGTTTGAAAAATAGGGGATATTAGAATGTTGGTTATGTAGAAAAGTCCAGGGTGGTTAATGCATATGTGTTTAGGTTTTCCCTTCATTACCCTGAAATTCCTTTCAAAAAGTTCCTTGGTTTTTATTAGAATATTTAATTTAATGGACACACCATAGGCAACAGCAGGATATCCCCTAAAGTAACATCTTTTTCCTTGGTCTGCGTCCCATCAGGCATTCCCCTATCCTCTCGTTTGTTATTTGTGAGATGCGAGCACATTGTGGACTTAATAGGGTTGTTTATTCGTCACACTTGTTGTACTTAGCTGTTGCCTATATGTTGTATTCTGTATGTGATATTTTTGTATGTATGTGTATATTTGGAATATGTCATACAAATAGGTAGGCTCCCTTATGAACGGTTGTAATGCAGTATACGGTATCTTATTAACTGAATCCTGAATGTTAATTGGATGATAGCCGTTGTATATGAGACCACACACCACGGGCATGACATCACAGCACTTTTTGCTGATCTAATTGCTTTGGTAACCTGTTTATAATTGCAATAAGGCATTTCTTGCTGATATTCCACAGCTAAGCGCTGTGTCCAGACACTCCATGGTATGTCGTGTCTGACAACAGCTCTTAGCTGTAGTACAATGCCATACCCGCTCGTGCCTTATTACTTATTATTCTCATATAAAAACTTCTTAATAGTCCCAAAAGGTAGTCCGATGCTTGTCATTTTAAAATTACAGGTGTGATGTATGAGTGCTGATTGCATGTAGAGAGTGTAGAGAGTAAGCATTGACTGTACCCGCTACCCAAAGAGTATCAAAGACACACGTGTGACCCAGCGCTGTGTAGCTCCTGTCCCTACATATAGGCTTCCAGTACATTCCCAGGGGCAGAGTGACACTTCATTAGGCACATTCATGCCAGTTAAAATTTGCTTCAGGAAGTGCTGGTGAGGTTCCTGGATGACAAGGCAGCTGTAACTCGGAAGGCATCCATGACTAAATCAAATCTACTTCTTTGATCAAGGTCTCAGTTCAATCAGACCTGTATTGCAAATTTTTCACAATAGGTATTTCCGATGGTTAAATGTACTGCCCTATTGATCTTGGGTACTGTATGAAAACATACAACTACTCCCAGGGCAATCCACCTCACGTATCCTTTCATTGTTCAGAATTAAAAGTTTGTGTATTTATGATCTCACAGCTGGATTACTGCAACCCAATGTTGGTAGGGCTCCCGGTAGGTCCCATTAAACCCCTGTAATCCAGAATGCCGCTGCCCACCTTCTCAAGTGTTCCCATATCACCTAGCTCCTCTACCCAGTTGCCTCCGGAACAGCTAAGGGATCTACCCCTCGTATCTTCAGGTAATGCCCAACCCCTACATCTCTACCCAGGCTATTCGTTCTGCCACTTCTCAGCTCTTGATCTACCCAGTCAAATCTCTTCTCTGTCCAGGCACACCAATGGTGGGACCATCTTCCCCTTAAGGCTAGGATATCATAACATCTGCCCATTTTCAGAAAACATCTGAAAGAGTACCTAAAATAACTCCACGGCCACCCCTCTGCCTGTGTGAACTAATGCTTGCTATGTTTATTGTCTTCCCTCTAACGCAGACTGTTGTTTCATTTAAAGAGTAGAATGTGCTTACTGCAGTTCTGTGGTTGTCATACCTTCTTAAAATGTATGCACTAAATCCCTCTGGATAACACTGTCTACTGGGTGACTAACATGTAGATGTATGAATCTTAGCCAAGTTTATGTTTCATGGTCTAAGCATCTCTGACTTAATCTGGTAAACTCTGTTCTTATTACGCATTCATTTTAGTTTGTAACAACACTGGCCTCTAACACCGAATTGTCATGACTTCCCTCATTAAAGTTAAAAGTTGTTACATCATAAATTCTGAAACTGATACTTTCCACCATGCTTTTGGAGGGGTAATACACACTTTTATGATAAAGGAGAAATTATAGCTTTACTTGTCTTTTACAACACACACACACAAAAAAACATAATTCAATGCATTTTCCTTCAGTTGAAAAATGTAGACACAGTGCATCAAGACCTACCTTCCCATAATGGTAATCTCCAGTGAAACTGCAGATCCAGTGGTGTTTCCAGTTAGGTTCTATCACAGGTACACTGTGGTAATCCTGTGCCCTGCAAGGCCATGTCCTTGGATAGTGATAACAGTGCTCTACTAATGTTTAAGTTGTCATGTCTCCAAATGTTTTAAGAGGTTTCCAGCTCTTGTCTATGCAACATATCTGCCCTGTAAAAGTAACCACCATCAAGACCTCTGCTGTAGAAACCAAACCCTTCACTTTGTCTGCTAGGGTGAGAACACTTACTCCCTGAAGAGAATTATAAAAGCCCACTGCTAAAGTGGTGTTTCTTTACAACTGAGTGGCGTGAAAGTAGTCCAATGGGGGGTGGGTTTTAGTCTTGCGTGGTATGGTATCTAAATATAAGTCACTGTGAAGGGAGTGTCTTTGCTATCACGCATGGGGGGCTTTGGGAGTTTGAGTTGAAAGGTGTAATGTTCCAGGGTCTGGCTCTGTGGGGTGGGAGAGCATCAGAAAATGGAAAAGGTAGCCTCTCCTTATACAGTACTCCAGGGTCATTGTCGACAGGCAACGGGAATCTCTGTCTGGTGGTTGTAAATTAAAGGACATAGTTCAAAACAGAAGCCCATAAAGAGACTATGTTTGGTTTGATTGACTGCTGTTTATTGTGGGAATAAAATTATACCTCTTTAGACATCACATTGGATTGAGTCAGATGAGTCAGCAGAACACAGCACTAACAGGGTGAAACTATTTCCTCCCTAGATTTTGCTATAAGTATCAGTTAACAGCTTGTTAAAGGCAAAGTGACAGACAACTCTAAAGTTAGCATCTTCATTCAGTGGAATTGTACTTAGCAAACAGTGAAAATCATTGTCATCATTAAATGTTTATCTTCCCAGACCTCACACCTAATTGGCTTTCTATATAAGGTCTCTATTGATGTGTTCCAGAAAAAGCGAAATGCCCTTACACTTGCCCCTGCTAAGTCCAGCTGTCCCCTGGGGAAATATTTCTTAAGCTGAAAAACTGACCCCTCACAGGCCTACGCTATTGATAACCTGGGACCATGCACTCTACCAGGCCACTCTGAGTCTTTAATCACTTAGGCTGCCTGAGACATTTTCTCACAGGTGGACTGACAGCTCCCGAGAGCTCCAGCATATCTTTGGCTTTACAAAGCTTCACAAGAAGTGTTTAATAAATAAAAGCTGTGGTTTGGACATATATTTCTTCAGTTCCAACAGAGTAACATTTAGTGTCAATTGTTATAACATTATAAATCAGAAATCCATTTGTACCTACTTACAAAACCTGTTAATTCAACATCCAATTGTAAGGAAACCAGCTACCATCAGATTGTGATTATGGCTAAACATTTAGGTTCATAACTGAACCAGCATTCTCCAACAACCAACAAGCTTAATTCACTCAAATATTAATTAAAGGATATTTAACATGAGATTTTATTTGACCTTAAATTAATTTTCCCAGAGTGCCTGCCCTTTTCAGCGAACTGAACTACATTTACAACTCATGATTATTCATTTGTGACAAATGCATGACTGATGTGTGGGTGTTGTATTCAATGGTTACTTGAGCATTCACCAAGTTAAGTGAATATGTCCTATTTCAAATTAAGCACTATATGACAATACCAGGAAGCCATTTTGCCAGGGCACCATTGAAAATAAGAAGTTCTTCCTAATGCCTTGTCTGGTTAAATAAAGGTTACAATATATAACAAAATATAACAATATGGCACACATGGCAACCATTTTAACTTTAATTACTTTAACCTGCACACTGAAAGACTGCTGGGGTGGTAGTGAAGGTTGATTATTGACACTAACTAAAGCCTATAAACTGGAACAGCCTTCTTGTAAATTGTCCAATTAGTCAATGATTAGCAGACTGGATTTGGTTATAAAGGGGTGTGTTGTTCATGTTTGTGTACTGTAACATTTATCCAATCAAAGTGCATCCAATAATATAGGTATTGAAACAAACTATTTTAAACTATAATATCTTTTGTTTTGAGCAAACAATCACAAATTTTAGTCAACAAACTTTTGTTTTTTGAGTAAATACATTAAAATATTAGCTCAGGTCCTCCTGAAGTTTACTCACAGAATAACAGGGATTAAGCAATTAAGTTAGCTTTTTTACTGTAGTTTAGAGATTTATTTTATATGTTTATGGTGCTCTCTAGTGGTTGTCTGCAATATTACATAAATACCTTGTATAGTCCTGTTTTCTAATACCTCATAATATATCCATGTAGCTACATAATGAAACCCAAGTGTTTTATTAGGCATTTCTAATTTAAATAGCTACAGCAATAAAAATATGTGTACAACATTCTATATACAAAGGCATGATATAGATAAAACATCATCTTCATATTCATCCGCTTATCCGGTATCGGGTCGCGGGGGCAGCAGCTCCAGCAGGGGACCCCAAACTTCCCTTTCCCGAGCCACATTTGCCAGCTCTGACTGGGGGATCCTGAGGTGTTCCCAGGCCAGTGTCGAAATATAATCTCTCCACCTAGTCCTGGGCCTACCCTGAGGTCTCCTCCCTGCTGGATGTGCCTGGAACACCTCCCAAAGGAGACGTCCTGGGGGCATCCTTACCAGATGTCCGAACCACCTCAATTGGCTCCTTTCGATGCAAAGGAGCAGCGGCTCTACTCCGAGTTCCTCACGGATGACTGAGCTTCTCACCCTATCTCTAAGGGAGATGCCAGCCACCCTTCTGAGAAAACCCATTTCAGCCGTTTGTACTCGCAGCCGTTTGTACTAGTTCTTTCGGTCATGACCCAGCCTTCATGACCATAGGTGAGGGTAGGAACGAAAATTGACCGGTATATCGAGAGCTTTGCTTCCGGCTCAGCTCTCTTTTCGTCAAAACGGTGTGGTTAAGCGAATACAATACCGCCCCCGCTGCTCCAATTCTCCGGCCAATCTCCCGCTCCATTGTCCCTCACTCGCGAACAAGACCCCGAGATACTTGAACTCCTTAACTTGGGGTAAAGCCACATTCCCTACCTGGAGGAGGCACTCCATCGGTTTCCTGCTGAGAACCATGGCCTCAGATTTAGAGGTGCTAATCCTCATCCCAACAGCTTCGCACTCGGCTGCAAACCGGTCCAGTGAGTGCTGAAGGTCAAAGACCGACGACGCCATCAGGACCACATCATCCGCAAAAAGCAGCGATGAGATCCCCAGCCCACCGAACTGCACCCCCTCCCCACCCCGACTACGCCTCGATATCCTGTCCATGAAAGTTACAAACAGGATTGGTGACAAAGCGCAGCCCTGGCGGAGGCCAACCCCCACCTGGAACAAGTCCGACTTACTACCGAGAACCCAAACACAGCTCTCACTTTGGACGTACAGGGATTGGATAGCCCTCAGAAGGGACCTCCTCACCCCATACTCCCACAGCACCTCCCACAGTATCTCCCGGGGGACCCGGTCATACGCCTTCTCCAGATCCACAAAACACATGTAGACTGGATGGGCATATTCCCAGGCCCCCTCCAGGATCCTTGCAAGAGTAAAGAGCTGGTCGGTTGTTCCGCGACCAGGACGGAATCCACATTGTTCCTCTTCAATCTGAGGTTCGACTATCTGCCGAACCCTCCTTTCCAGTACATTTGAGTAGACTTTCCCAGGGAGGCTGAGAAGTGTGATACCCCTGCAATTGCACCTTTTACTGCAAACACCCTCTGGTCCCCCTTTTTGAACAGGGGAACCACCACCCCGGTCCGCCAATCCTTTGGCACTGTCCCTGACTCCCACGCAATGTTGAAGAGGCGTGTAGATCAAACTGTAATAATATAAGTATCTAAACAAGAAATATAATTAAGCCATAAGGCAAGAAGAGGTGTGTTATATGACCAATATACCACGGCTAAGAGCTGTTCATATGCAAAACGCATAGCAGAGTGCCTGGACCAGTGTTTCCTACATCGCTATACTGGGTTGACATAAGGACATTCTTTACAAAAAGCCAAAACATACGTAGTAGAAAGATGTCTAGGTTTATATTGTTAGCTTGCTAGTTTACACACAGTTGATAATGATCCTCATTTAAAATTTAAAAACAATTTACAAATGGAGCAGTCATATACTTTATCCCTAAACAGCATGAATCATTTGATCATTTACCAGGCAAATGAAGGCAGTTCCTCAAAGCAGCAGTACAGAGGAAGGAAGAGGTGGAGAAACAGTCACAGGTGAGGTCTTATCACGGTTTAGCTAGTGATTATAACAGTGAAAGTGTTACCCAGTTTGGCAGCAAATCGGTGTAGCTAGTTAGCTGTTAGCTTAAGAATTTTGTTTATTTTAGATAACTACATGTCTCAAAATAAATAATATTATTGTAACTGCGTTTTAAATAAACCTAAAAAATGTTTTAAACTTCTGCCATTTACAATGTATGGGAATGTGCATGCATGCAAGCTACCATCTGCAGATTCTTTTAAAGACAGGACAGGTATATTGATAGGATGGTTAAAAAAGTGTGTCCCCACGTATGTTCAAACCAAACCTACACCCCTGAATGCAATGATGAAACTGTCCCCAGACCCCAGGACAATGGATGCCCCTGATTCTAACACAGAATGCTGTATTCATGTTCATTCAGCAATGATCATTAAATTGAGTTCCATTTTGCTAACTGTTGGTTATCTTTGCCTTAGTGAGGCTATTTCATGATTCGCCATGTGCAAAGCCTTTATTAAGTGCACTATTATTGGGTAAGGTTTCAAATAGGCTGGCTCAATATTTGCAGCTATAGGTGAAAATCTATTTTCTTGTAACCATTTTGTCATTAGTATGGTGTAATAATTCTAATGTCAATGTAACATTTGAATTGAAAAATGTGATCCTAGATCACACAGCAATGGTTTTATTTTTAATTAGTACCGACACATTATTAGTATTGACACATGTTCACTTTTATTTTACACTGCATTTTTACACTATAGGAGATTGACATAGGCTAGTGATTTTGCTGTTAATAAATGTTCCAAAAGTGTTATTACTGAAGGAAAATGAAAATTCCCCCTCAAAAATTTTACTTGCAATGATTAGGACCACAAATAACAGTAACTGTAGCACCACTGTGTTTATAAACGTAGATATCAGCGTAACCACTTGGATTGTGGCACACTCGATGCCACTCAGGGTTAACAGCCAGACGTGTTGGTCAACCATGAGCTCAATCTCCTGTGTGTCCCATCAGTCTATGGTCAGTGCCAGCAGCAGACAACAAGCATCAAAGGGGAAATCTGCTTTTCAAAATGTATATGATGCAGTATACAAACAATGATATAAAATACACATATTTTAGGTTTTTATCATGTTTTTTGCATTTTCATCAACACATTGAAACTAGTAATTGTCAATCTTACCAAATAGAAACTACATCCAGAGTTTGAGACTTTTATGTCCCAGAATTGTCCTTAAACTGCAACATGTGGAAGATGAGTTGTCCTTAATTACAATACTACTATTCCCCAAAAAATTTTGATATGCCAAATAGCCTGTCATGTTTGACAAATATAATGTCCAAAGGCACTGTTGATGCTGTTGACATAACGCACCATTCATTCAGATCAAATGGGCAGAGAGAAACGTCCCCGCTCACATCTTCCACCCTAAAATCTGCACAGTCAGTCAACATTTTGAAACTATCAGTAAACGGAATTTTTTAAAACCTGTACTTTTTAACAATTTTAACAATTAATTTTGGCTTCGCTAAAACTCGCTCAAAGAAATTGTTTTATTATTTTATTAATAGCAACCAGCGTTATTTGCCATAATGTTTAATTTAAAACTTTCTTTCAGTGTGCATCTGTGGTCCAGTGGTAGAACACCCAGCTCCATTCACTAGTGCAGCTCCCAGCCAGAAACCTGGGTTCAATACCCATCTCTACCTTTCAACAATGTCTCCTCTGCACCTTTCTCCCTATGGTTCCCTCTGTCAATAAAAGCCTTGAAATAACAATACAAAATATGCAAGGAACTGTCCTTTACAATACTTTCAGTGGTGGGCAAACAAAGTCACAATCCTAATCAGAGTAGCAAGCCATTAGTTCTTGCATTTTCAGATCAGCCCCATTTTCAAATGTCTAACATAAATGTTCACCTCTGTCACAAGAAACCGATTACATGCACTTTGTGAAATGCTTTACGGCCAGCTGCATTTTGGTATATCACTGTTGTGTTACCATCACTGTACCATGTAAATAATAGTTTATCAACATTTAAAGCTAAACAAAGAAGAAATAATACGGTAAAACTACACTACCCAGCCCTGTCCTGGATAATATTAACTCACCAATGTTACACAGCCCACCACGATTTTCATCGTGAAGGACAACCAGAGATAGACCACTCTGGCTTCTGAGCATATTATTAGGGATTAAAATGTCTGTCAGGAAATAAAAAGTATTTAAGTTTCATGAAATATGAGCTGTAATCTTAAAGAGCATACCAAAACTGAGAGCATATCGAATATTACAATTGGTATTTCAATTTTCATTATTTTCTTCAGTATCCTTTTCTGTGGTGCGATGTATTTTGAAATTGAAATGGTCCTTCCAGTTATATTCAAAGTGACATTTCAACAAGAATAGAAAATGTGTGCACACATCATTGTTTAAGTCTTCACCTTGAGCATGTTGTGCCCAATTACAGTATTCCAGTCATTGTCTGTTTAGTTTTTTCTAGAAGGAGCAGAGCTTTTGGGTGATCCATGCTCCTATATTTGAGTCTCCAGGATTGCTTAAGTGCTTACTGCAGACCTTTCCTACCAAGAATACTACCTCTGCAATGTTAAGTAGGATGCAAATCCCAGACACAGCCAGCATAAACACAGTAAAGACAGTCTTCTCTGTGGGCCTGGACACAAAGCAGTCCACCGTGTTGGGGCAGGGGTACGAGTCACACTTGACCAGCCGAATCATCTTGTAGCCAGGGTAGATCATGTAGAATAAATACATAAAGGTGACTTCAAATATAATGCGGAAGAACAGGCTGATGATGTATGTCCACCACAGGCCACCTGTGATTTTCATCTTCTGGGTTTTGATCTGCTCCAGGTCCTTGGGGCTGGTCCGCCCGGATGGTTTGTAAAGCTTCTTGTCGATGTGTCGGCGGTGGGCCACATGCATGGACACCAGCAGTGCCGGGGTGGACACCAGGATGAGCTGGAGGGCCCACAGACGGATGTGTGAGATGGGGAAGAAGTGGTCATAACAGACACTGTTGCAGCCAGGCTGCTGGGTATTGCAGGTGAAGCCGGACTTCTCGTCGCCCCACACACTCTCCGCTGCGACCACGAGGACTAGAATACGGAATATGAAGAGGACCGAGAGCCAGATGCGTCCAATGCCCGTAGCGTGTCTGTTTACACCGCTGATGACGGCATAAAAGGACGCCCAGTTCATTTTCGATTCCAGGTCTGAAAAACAAGGATCGCATTAAAATAGTTTTACTGGACATTTTTATAATTAGTTGATCACTTTACATAACACAAAAGCCCTACGTACGTAAGTATTTCTACAAGATTTTTGTATACAAATACTCGCGCATTGTAGTTTGTTCTTAAATTTTAAAACCGAGTTCTTGCATAACCCGCTTCACCAGTCAATACCACTATCCAACCAGCAGCGGTTAGCGACTGGAGATTGTGGAAATTTCCAGAAATTCTTTCAAAGCAGAATGTAGATTGATATAACGTATACATTCTTTAAATCCAACAGCGGCTAAGCTTTCTCCTGCTTTTTATATTTTAGAAAAATGCTATTCCATTCCAAGCCAGAAGATGAGCCTTGGGGAGATGGAGAGGTTACCAAGCTCAATAGGAGGTGTAAGAGGCATAGAACGCATCCAGTGTGGAGGACCAGGTCGAGCCCCCGGTGTAGCATGGACATTGATGTGCGTCCGGTGGAGAATCAAGCATCTTTGCCAGCCCTGACATTAGAGGGCAGCTTAAGAGCCCAAGCCTTTGGTCTTGGTCTGCCCCATGTGACCAGTGTGCCATGATGACACTGGCACCAGCCTGCAAGTCTGTTTCCCTCCCACAGACATGCTGACCACAACTAGAGTCAAAACGGGAACTTTCATTGAATGTTCTACAGAAGTGCCACAACAATCACTATGATGTGTTAATGGCAACTGTGCTACAAATAACAGGGTTCTTTCTCTTTAACTCAGTCAAATCAAGATAAATAAAATATTAATGAGTGATATTTCCTGGTAAAGAGGAATGATAAAGGGAAAGAAATAGAAATGAAAAAAATATAAGAATTCCTAATTTATATATGGTAAATTACATATCTAACCCTGAGTGGAAATTACTATATTATATGTAGTACAGCTAAATTAAGGGTTCTAAAATATAACCTTGGAGTAGTTATTATTCAAAATGTGTATGTTTTTACTTTGCTTTATAATTTTATACACTGAGCATCCCAAATTTAAGATCTAATATTTCACAAACAACACTTGTATGAGGGTGACTGGAAATGGCACATCTTATTTAAACATTATTGAAGATTGAAATTAGAAATAATTGTGCTTTTAAATTATATTAAGGCTCTTCAGTTATAGAAATTCAGGATTACAGTGTGATTGAAGAGTATGTTCCTGTAATAGCATGGACTGCATCTATGTTAAACTGAATGTTAGCTTAATAGAGAATGACATTACAGATAGTATAAAGCCCTAAAAAATGTTTTACGGAAAGGCCTTCTTTTAGATAATTAGGACTAATCCTTAATAACCATTTTCAAATCATCAATGGAAATGTTTAACTGTAGACTAACAACCAGGGAGATATGATATCTCACTTTAACTCAAAACCTATTTAACAATATGTTCATTTATGACAACAAAAGGGAAATAAAAACATTTTAGTGAACTTATTTACATTTCATAGATGTAACAAATTATTAAATTCATAAAATTACCTTCAGTAGAAGTAGTACACAAACACCCCCAGAAACAATTGAGTTACCATCAGTATGGATTGATTTTTTTTCTCCATTAGTGAATGTGAGCCAGCACACCATGAGTTTACATTGCCAATGATTTCTCTCACACTAGCCACTGCCCTGCACAGTCAAAGTCATATGCTCTTGTGTGAATAATTTACATACAATAGCTGCTTTTATTGGATCTAACAAGACCCTTTAGAATTCAGATCAAGCGCCTCAGTATCCGCCTACCCTTAGCAAAGGAAAGAATCTGTGTGGACACAAAGAAGCCTGCCCTGTCTATTGTGCACTGTGCTGCAAGGGAAGTGGAGGCCGCTTTTGACGCAATACGAAGTAAAACATACAAAACCCGAACAAAGAAAGTCCAACTACATAAAGAGGGAGTAAATCTTACAGATAAACATAAAAAAATACATGCTTTGCTGTTTGCATATTTATTAGTTGTTTAAGTGTGTGGTATTTAATAAGACATGCTGTATTTCTGCACACCCACCTGCTGTCAAAAGGTGCTGAGAAATACTTTGGGGAGATAATCTTAAACAGGCGTCAGACAGAGAACTAAGTAGGCTTTAATGATCACACACCAGCATAATTTATACAAGGGCCACCATGTACAGAACAAGCAAGTTTTAACAGTTGCTGATAGAAAAAAACACAAATAGAGCTGATGAGATTCCTTGTTATATTAATTGTGCATGTTGCTATCTGAATGTTGCAAAAGGTTGTATCCTGCAGAATGTACCTAGTGTCACTTTTATTATTATTATCATTGCATCTATGCAACCTCACTGAAAGGAGAAACAGCAAGGTCTAATTAGCCTTTACATAACCTGTTAGACCAGGCCAAGCTATGCAAATTCAGTCAAATTTATGAACAAATGTGTTTAAATGTAAATCAGAGATGCTTTGCCACTGATCCAATTTTCATTGGACGGCATAGCTTGGTCGGGGCGCTAAAAGATGCTCACTACATTATTGTCATAATTGCAACATTGCCAGGGAATTGTTGGGAAATTGCAGATTGAAACCCCATTGAAATACAGTATCTTGATGTATGCAGTGTTTGTTGCAGAACCATATGCTTTTGTCAAGGACAAACAACCTTTTGCAAGATACATCATCATGCGACTGGAATTCAGACTAGCTTTAAAGATAAGAGGACCTGTAACATTGAGCGATGGATTTTCTAAAGCTGTATCTATCTACTGTAGTAGTCTGCTTGCATATAAAGAGTAAATTATGTAATTGGCAAAAACACAACTGTAATAATTTTATAACGCACCATGTCATAATATGTAATTATAGCAGATATAATGTGTCATAACACTATCATGGCACATATGTAGAGTTGTTAAACTGATAATTTATGATGGTTATGACTGCCACATAAACTTGTCATAACCCAAAAAAATACTACCCAAGACAAACCATTCTAATATCCTTCTATAAGCCGTAAATTAGTTAAGTATTATATAACCCAGAGTTTTTTCTCCGTCCAGTGTCTGTGTTCTTTTGCCCATCTTAATCTTTTCTTTTTATTGGCCAGTCTGAGATATGGCTTTTTCTTTGCAACTCTGCGTTGCAAATACTGTAACTCTGCATTTTGAACTCACAAACACTGATGCTGAAGATACTGAATTGGTCTAAAGAAGGCCTGTTTTATTGCTTCTTTAATCAGCACAGCAGCGGTGATAACATAATCGCAAAAGGGTTTTCTAATGATCAATATGTCTTCTAAAATAATCAACTTGGATAAGAAACACAACGTGCCATTGGAACACAAGAGTGATGGTTGCTGATAAAGTACCTCTGTACGCCTATGTAGATATTCCATTGAAAATCAACCATTTCCAGCTACAATAGTCATTTACAACATTAATGATGTCTACATTGTATTTCTGATCAAATGTTATGTTATTTTAATGGACAAAAATTTGCTTTTCTTTTGAAAAAAGCAACCCCAAACGTGGAACTGTAGTGTATATAAACTTATTATAACAGGTTATAACAAGTTGTGTCAGCTATTATGACGAGGGATTTGCAAATTTGAATTTCATGCTAGTTTTTATTATTTTAAGTGAAACATTATTTGCATCATGAAAGTCACGACCCACAGTTGTGTTGATGGTTTAATAATCCCCTCACCACTCTTTGGAAGCCATCCTTGGAGTTATCAGCATTACGTGACAATAAAGGGCACTCTGGAAAAAGTGAGTAGGTTAGAGCTTATGGTTTGGGATCCACAGTTCTTCTAGGGGGGAGAACAAGCAGGAGGGAGGAATGGGGAACAGTGCTTGTTCTGATTCAATATTTACAGGCAGCCAAACTAGTCAATTTAGATATTAGATCCAACACTGCACTTTTTGAGGGACAGATGCATCCTGCTGCAAAAAAAAAAAAATCTTATCCATATCTTTTATGTTTATACTGTTCACATTCTGATTGAGCCCATATATTCAGAAATATTCCACGCATGGTATTAAATGTCTATCTATCTGTTCTCTGTGTCAACACTGGGATATTTCCTTGTCCCACCCTTTATGCTAATTATTTGACTGTTTATTCTTAAAAAAAATGACATGTATTAACAATTAAATAAATATACACAGTGAAAGGCACACAGGATTTCAAAGCTATATACATTAGTATATTCACAATTCATTTACAGCCAGCCCAAACAAAAAACTAATACAAATGGGGCTGCCTTTGTAAACACAGCCTACCATACCACAATGCATAATGTACTAGTTCACACAGCTGCTATTGCACAAGCAGCCCAATTATGACATTCCAATGTGCACAAAATTAGGACTACGGATGTATGCACCAGGTATAAAAGAGGCTATCGTTAAATCTCTTCACATCAACAGAAGCCCAGTTTATACCTGGTGCTAACATTGGTCCTGTGTGCTGACCTTGTCCATGTTCTGATTTGCATATTTTTTGATTATTGTAGACTATTAAAAGATTGACTGTGGATGTAGGGTAGTAATAGTAACTTTCAATGTATGTAATTTGGATGATTGCATATTTTGGGTGCACGAATATCGAGGTGGCAATAATATTCTGCTTTTAAATAGCGGCATATCATACTTATTCAAGACCATACCCTTATTTTCAGTACATTAGCAACTTACTTGTCCTTTTAGAAACAATGAGGAAAAGTACAAAACCATCAATTAATTTGTTTTGTAGAGTCTGACATTTTCAAAAGAGCAAATTGGTTTTCACACAGCACAGTTCATTAACAAAGTTTTCAGCAAAACAAGAGAAAAAGGGAGTAACTGCAGCTCAGTGCATCACACCTGAATTAAAAACCCCTTATTCTTTTTATAACTGACATCAGTCATATCCATAATATTCTAATAATTAATAACAATAATGAGCTGGATTTATATAGCCCCTTTCTACAGAGATATTCATATCTCTTTACACAGTAAGGCGGAAAAATACCTCATCCACCACCTA
Organism: Esox masquinongy; assembly: GCA_016801175.1. Classification (NCBI taxonomy): domain Eukaryota; kingdom Metazoa; phylum Chordata; class Actinopteri; order Esociformes; family Esocidae; genus Esox; species Esox masquinongy. The sequence continues at coordinate 32,012 of JACXGI010000632.1, forward strand.
TGTGGGAGATGAATGGCAACCGATTTGTGCCAGAATGCTTACCACACATCACCTATGAGATGGAGGGGTGAGGACTGATATATGCCTATTAACATTGGAGACGCAGATTTTAGCTAAATTTATGTTCAGACGTATTTGGTTTCTGAAGCTAAAATGTTAAATTTGGCTCCATACTCCAGCATTTTAGATCACAAATAGAATCATCCACAAATTTTCCACCATCAACAAAACACTTATGAAATTTCGCCTGGAAGAATGGTTTCTCCAATGGAATGCCAGACACTTGCAGAAACTATGGCAACACACACTGTAGCCGCGTTGGCGGGTTGTGGTTCCCTACACCCTATTCTTTCAATTACCTGTATCTAGCCGCCCCCGTTTTAATACATATATTTACATATTATGTATTAAATAGAACACAATGTACATCAACTTTGAGATAAAACTACAGAGCAACAAGTCATACTCTTTTTATTGATAATGTAAAGCAGATTTTATTGTAGCCCCTGAAAGGCATCTAACCTATTATTCCTTCCTTTTTAAATATGCCATAATACATACAGAATTTGGATGTTCAGACACATTTACTTATTGATCATTACTAGCTATCTAATGAGTCTAATGAATTTTCCACAAGCTTGATATAGTAATTTATTGAATATGGAACCAAATACTTAACGCAGAACAAATTAAATATACCAGGAGCGAATTTGTCAAAGTACTTCTGACTTCAAATGTTGGACTTTCACTTTTAAATGGTAAAACAGATACGAACACCCTCAAATAAAATTACAGAATTGCATTAGGGTCACCTCTAATGAAACATTCAATCTAAAATGCTGGAGTAGAACAATATTTTCAATGTTAGCTTCACTATCCAAATCCACATATTGATCACTCAGGGTATAAGCACAAGCTACATTTCCCAACAGCAAACACTGTGAAATGACCTGTAGATGAGACTCCTCTGCTTTTCACAACAGGGTATTTAAGTGCTGTACTCTCAGGAAACACCAGTAAAATCTGCTTAGGGGCAGTTCAAACTGTTTTTCATCAAAATCACTTCATTGATATTCTCATGCATACATCTGTACTGTCTCAACAGACCGGGCCTTGATGGCAGTACTTGGTTTTCTATTTGTATGGAGCCTGCAGATCACATTGGCTGTCAATAAAGTTCTTCTGATATGGCTACAACGAAAGATGTGATTTGCCACATCAGAATAAAGAGACCATAAACAGACACTGTTATAATTTCTGTCTGGGATTGTATAGGCCTCCGTTTTCCTCAAGGCCATCTTTCCATATAAACTGGCAACTTTATTTTGGGAGGGACAGAGTGTAGATGAATATTGCAGACCAGGTTTGGCACTATTGCTCTGTTTGCAGGTTGTCAACCCATGTTTTTACGGTTCCCATAGCCTCTCCGATGTGTATCCTTCCAATTGTCCCAGTCTCTAGCTTTCTGCAAGGCCTCTTCATCATCATTTTCCACCCTCTTCTCTTTCTCTTCTTGTGCACGCTCTTCTGCATCAAAGTCCTCTGAAAGGAAAAAAATTTATACATTTTGAGAATTAAATGGTTCCTGGCTAAATGTTCCACCAAACAATGTATATGTACAATGCCTTTGGAAAGTATTCAGACCTCTTCACTTTCTAGTGTTATAGACTTAATATACAATTCTTAAAAACATGTGTTTTGCCAATCTACATACTAAACCCCATAATGACAAAACCAATTGTCAAAAACAAATGTTTTAAGTTTTCCAATTTAATGAAAATAAAAAAAAACTGAAATCTCATGTACACAAGTATTCAGACCCATTTATTCCATACTTTGTAGAAACACCTTAGTCAGCAGTCATTGTAGGGCTCTGGCTGGGCCACTCCATGACACTAACAGACTTGTCCTGAAGCCACACCAGGGTTGTCTTGGCTGTGTGCTGTAGGTTGTTGTTACGCTGAAAGACGAATCTTCACCCCAGTCTGAGTCTGTTCTGGGTCAGGTTTTCTTCAAGAACATCAGTATTTTTGCTTAATTTATCCGTCTGTCAATGACTAGTCTCCCAGTCCCTGCCACTGAGAAGCATCCCCATAGCAAGATGCTCCCAGCACCACATTTCACTATATGCATGGTATTATCCTGGAGTCTTTCAGGTGGCATATCATATGCCTCTTACTCATGAGTAGCTTCCATTTAGTCACACTACCATAAAAGCTTGATTAATGAAGTGCTCTGAATCCCTGTTAGAGTGGTCAATTCTATCAAATCACAGAGGTCTAAGGAGAGGTCATTGGACTTCATAGCTTGGTTTTGTTCTGACATGCACATTGAAGTTTGAGACCTTATATAGACAGATCTGTACCTTTGTAAATCACATCTATTCAATTTGCCAAAGGTGGACTCTAATCAAGTTCTCGACATCTTAAGAATGATCAAAGGATCTAGGATGCACCCGAACTCAATTTGGTGTGTTGCGGCAAATGTTTTAAACACTTTTGTACATAAGATATTTCAGGTTTTCATTTATGCATTGTCAATATGGGGTATAAGATTGATGCCAATTTTTTTAAAATCAATTATAAATTAAGTCAAAAACTAAACAGCATAACTAAATGTAGAGAAAGTGAATGGGTCTAAATACTTTCTGAAGGCGCTGTACATACAGTTAACTATAAATAGAACACCATTAGGAACATCTCTGTCAACCCTACCAGCACTGCGTGGGATTCCCTGGTCCGGCAGAACATTTTTCTTTTTGTGCTGCTCATACCAGTCATCCACAGTCATAGTAGGTAGGCTGGGATACCCAGCCCCAAACACACTGAGAAGAAATATTATGCATAAATTAACTATGAGTTAGTATTAGAGATACACGTGACACAATAAGCAAATAGCTATATAATCTTGATAAGGGAGGTTGGACAGAGAACAAAATATGTATGTTTGAAAAGGTACCTACCGGGCCTGAACAGCATCTTTAGTGAGAATGAAGGGTTTCATGGGAGGCCTTTTTGATTGTGATGGCTGATTTGAACTCTACACATGGAAAAGATAAAGAGCACTCTTTCAATGAGTCGCTGGTAAATGAATGGCAGTAATTCGATCTTCAAATCGAGGTACCTGTTTTAGAATATCCATCCTGGTCAAAATCTCCATTTCCTGGTCAATGCTTTCAATTTCCTCCAGGGACACAGCAATCCATTTCCTCACATTGAGGAGGTAGAAGTCTCTAATTATTTCATCATCTGCCTGCCCACTATCCACTGCGGCCTTGATCTCTGATAGCTTGGCCTCTGTGTCCTTTCTCTGTTTGTATCTGCAGAGTAAAGAACAATACATGAATAATCAGAACAAATGTCAGATTAATTGCCATTATGAAAAATTAAATAGGTCTTTAATTTGTTAAATGGCTGAGGGATATAAATGAAGACGGTTATAACAGGTGCTCGACCTTAAAGCAAATGTAGGCCCAAACATTACTTGTGCAATAAAACAATGTCTCTTAAGATTTTCAATTCTGTAATGAAACGCAGACTTTTTTATACCTTTCTATCTTTGCAGCTCTAACTGTAGCCATTGCAATCAAATCCGGAGGTTTGGGGGGTCCATTTGCAGATTCTTCTTCTGGTGTGTCAGCAGAGTTTTCATTGGTTTTGGGTAGTTCAAATTTTGATATGTTATATTCCTTACATCTTTTCAAGAAGTCCAAAAAGTAACATCTAGCTATCTGAACTTGTTCTAGTCGTTTTGCTAAATTAACTTGCTTCATAGTTAGAGCCCCCAGGAGAGCAGGCAACACCAGATACTTCAGATCAGTGGTTGCTACCTCCTCCAACTCTTCATTTCGGCTGAAAAACAAACATGGACAATGAACAGATTAACCAAATCAGACCTCTCCATGGAACTAAATAATGATGTTGAGAACCGCAGACAACATGTTACTGTAACTAACATGATAACATTTCAACTAGTGTTCCAATGTGTTTCGTGACTGCGTAAACACAATCTAGTGGTACACACATTGTGAACGCAGATATATAAAATAGCCGTAATTGGCATGATTTAGCTTAATCTAACGCTAGCTTGTTATCTACCCATCTTGATTATGAATCACCAAGCAAATTACTGTAGGTACCTAGTTATATTTGTCAATTAAACGCAAAGAACAGTCTCATGTCGCTGGCTTTACTTTTTGAGACTAGCTATTCGCTAGCTAGCTATATGGCTAGTCGTCATTGCTAGCTAGCGTCTACTAGCTATCGTTTGCTAACTCTACCAACCTGAACAGGTCGAGCTGGGCAACCATTCGCGTTGCCTCTTCCAGTTGCGTTATTCCGCGCTTGATTTTAACCTGGATATGAGTAGCAGCGATGGGATCATTTGTCGTGTCCACATCCTCAAATAGTTTCCATCCACGATCTAATAAATCTGACAGTTTAAGTGGCTCTTCTGGCTGATTTAGCGACAGGCTAGCGCTTTCAGCAGCTGCCATTTTTACAGTGTTTTTGGACGTAATGATGATGACTACCATCGGCTACCGTACGTTCAGTCCCTTCTTTGTGCGCATAGCGAAGTTTCCAAGGGATGGCGCTCTTTTCAAATCCCTCAAAGTACTATGACGTCCCAGTTGGTCGTAGTCCTTCGCCCTGGTTTTGTCTTCGAAAATAAAGGAAATTCACGAGTAGGCCTGCGACAATGTCTACCCACATTATTTCACAAACTCCCATATGCTGGTTTGTGCTTGAAACAATTATCAGTACTTGAGCACACTCAAACATCAGTCATATTTATGTATTTGAGCTAATATTCCTTTAAGTTTCATTTTTAAACAGTACATTTACCAGCATAGCAATTGATAAAACTGCAGGCCTACTTACCAATTCTTCTTCCCAGTGCCTTCAATCAAAATGTGCAGGTCTGTTGAAACAATTCGCTAGACTTGGTCTTCATTAGCAAATTAAAAACGTGTGACATTCGTCTACCATACAATTATTTCCCACAACACCTTCCCTCACGTGTCTTTTACACACAAGAACATTTCCTTACATTGCTAAATGCGCAGAAATATCACCGACCTTCATTCCAATGGTCGTACATTCGAATCCAACTAGAGACATTTTTTGTCCTAACTTTAACCATAACCCTGTAACATATTACACGTTTGTGTAAATGCGTACGATAAGATACGTTTTAGTAACGTTCGTAAAATATGATACATTTTAGCAAATGCGTAACATAATTATACATTTCAATAGCCCATTTTAATGTAACCTCATTTAACGTAATTTATCAGATTAAATCTGATGTCCTAGATGTACCTATTATAACGGGGAAAGGACACAGGGTGTTTTTTTTACAAAAGCAAAAGGGTGAGTTGAGGAGGTGAAGGAGAAATCAAACTTAATGGACAAACCCCTTTTATGGGGAGGTAGCTTCGTCTCTGGGGCTGTTTCCCCGAGGTTTGAGAGGAATTATGCTGGTAGCGGCTGGCAGTTGTGATTTTGATTAACCTGGCAAATCTTCCGGAAGGTACCAGCTGTTTCTTTGGGGGCGTTGGTGCGACGCTGACTTGTGGGGTGCGGGCACGTTCGCACCACAGTATAATATATTACGTATTCTTCGGAGACCACGTTGTGCTACTACAGTTGCTATTTAGCTAGACAGCTCTTTCTTTTATGGTTGATTTTTAGCTTGCGTGGGTTCACGTACAATGGAATGTTCCAGTACCAGCAATGTATTTATGATTTATGAGGAGATGTCTGGATTTGTTTGCTATATTTTCCTTGAACCATTAACTAGATATTTACATTATGCTGACAAAAAAGGTACTAAGCAAGGCTAGCTACTAAGCTCGCTAATGCTATGTTTTGCTAAGGTTTGTTGGGTACAGAACACATTTGTTGAAAGACACAAGATTGGGAGATGGGTGTAAAAAATTGTCAGTGGCCTTGGACATCCCTTGGAGCATGGGTGATATTTTTATTAAGAAGTGGCATGTGAATGGCACCACTAAGACCCTTTCCAGAGCAGGACATTCCACCAAACTGGATTACCAAGAAAGTAGGAGACTGATCAGATAGGTTACCATTGAGGCCAATGGGAACTTTTACACTGTTACAGGCTTTAATGACCAAGGCTGGTCTAAGTGTGTGTGTAACAAAAAAATCTCAAGCACTCCATAAATCTGGCCTGCTTGGTAGGGTGGCAAGACCATGTTGAATCCTGTTTAAAGTATGCCAAAAACCATTGAGGAGATGCTGTAGCCATGTGGCAAAACACTTTGATGTCTCATGAAAGTGATATTGAACATGTTGGCCTATAAAACATCAAGGTTGGTGCAAAATCATGATTCCTAATCTAAAGTATACTGGTGGCAGCAGCATGTTATCGAGATGTTGGTCATTGTCAGGGAATTTGGCACTTGTCAGGATAGAAGGGAAAATCTTTGGAGGCACAGAATAGTTCTTTAGGAAAACCCATTGCAGTCTAGACAACTGGAACTGGGATGGACGTTTACAACTGAAGGCACATACCCAAAGCTAGAGTAGAGTTTTTAGGAAATAAAAATATTAATGTCCAGAGTGGCCTCAAAAGAGCCCAGGCCTGAATCCGATCAAACATATTTTGCATGACTTTAAGATTGCCTTTGTCCATCAACAGTCCCCAAGGAACAGTTTTGTGAAGAAATTGTCAAATATTGCTGGGATTTGCTTCTAATCTGATTTGCTCCATAAAAGTAGTTATCTGAAATCCCGTAGACAGAATTCATAAATAATGAAATATATATATAAAAAAACATTAATGAATAAAACAGTTACTAAAATTTGTAATAAATAGATAAAAAAGTAATGGGACAAGGCCTAGTGAAGTAAATGGCAGCATACAGTATGTTCAACATGGCGCATAATGCACTGGTTACGTTTCTCAGTAACCAACCAAACCAATGTTCTTGCTCAAACAGGAGGAAACTAAAAAAAGAAATCACTGTTGACCAAAATAAAAACAGGTGGGATGGAGAATGGCTTTCTGAAGGCATGCACAGGAGTATCCACTGAAAGTAGACTTGCCACCATAAACCTTAAAAACACCCACCATGAAGTCCACTGAAGAAGGACAAAACTCAGGCTAGCTTTTAATACAGAGTAAAAATAAAACTGGAGCCAACCAAATAAGGGAAACAAATCTCAGACTTGTATAATCTCAATAAGGGGTCAGTACAAATGAAAGGGTTTCTCTCTCTGATCTCCTCATTCCCCAACTGAGCCAGCAGCTCTTTAACTTTAGCTGTTCCAGTTCATGAAAGACATCTACACTAATGAGAGACAAGCACAGGTGAAACATTCTAACGAGATGACTCCCAACAGTGTCAAACCTGATCATGTTGCTTGAATGAAAACATGTCAGAGGTATTTTGTCTCTCTTCAGGGACCCCCAGATGTTTCACAATTTTGTTGTAACCAAGGCACAGCTGATTCACTAATCAAGGGTTTGATGATTAGCAGACTAGTCTAATCAGATGGGCTAGCCCTGGAGTAGGTCAAAAACAAGGAACGTCTGAAAACCTTTCATAATAAAACTATAATCTTGAAATCTCATTAGGGAGTAATGCTAAGATTGATTTAAACCTGCCATAACAATGTTACGAAATCTCTTTATTTACAATTTTTATCCAGTGCAATCCCACTACTAGTTTTGAAAAGTGGAAGCATACGTGTTGCCCTGTTAGTAACTGTAGGTTTTTGTACAGCACCGAAGAACAGTCTATGATATAATTTCATTATAAGACCAAAGACTGCTCACTGTTTGCAGTGTACAAATGTAGCCCTAACACTCAAAATACTTTTTATTTCAGCTTAAAGAAAACCTTGGTGTATTTTGGAGGTAGTTAGAATGTGAGCACCTGTTTCTTTTATAATTAGTCTCCATAGCTACAAGGTTTGAAACATTTGAAAGACTAACAACAGCTCTTTTGAAAATAGTTGTCCACACATTTCCACCATAATACTATTAGTCTAGTACTTACAGTATGTGCTGCAACAATCCATAATATCTAACATACAGTCAGAAAATATTTATAATTGGTGACCACTGACATTCAATGTAATTTTGTTTTACAGTATTTATGCAATTGTTTTCTATAATAGTAAACTTTACCACAAAAAATAATGACAGTGTTATGTGCACATATACCCTTTACAATTATCACCACCGTTTATACAGCACACTTTTGGAATGAACTCAGTGGGTGGGCTAGTGTGCATTCCTAGCATATTCTCATCAGGCCCTGAATTAACATTGTGGATCTTTAAAATTGGATGTCAACTCTTTAGAAATCTCAAGCACTAGAACTCCATGCTTCATGTAAAAAATGTGTCTGTGGAGTTAACTGAAAGGTCATTATGCTGATGCTCTTTCCTTAGATACCTTTCTGGGATGGATGTCCACTACAGATCTTTTTGTTAACTGTGGAATTAAGGTGCAGTATGCTTGCTCTCCACAGTTAGCTTGATAAGTTGTGGAATCAGCCATCCTTGAGGTACCATTTGAGTGGCTCAATCCATTGAAACAATTTCAAGGAGTACGGTTTGACATTTGTTGGAAGAAATTCTTAGTAAGCAACATCACTTCTGCAACATAATGTATAAACAGAGCAAAAGCGTGGATTTGTAATTGTCATGTTATTACAGCCACTACTGCATAAATACCACTGTTGCTATTGATTTACAAATATCTGAGATCCTGACCAGTAACCAAATGCAATGCCAGCAAGTCTGTTGTTCTATCTTCGAGCAAGACAGTTTACCATAACTACTCCTGGAAGTCGCTTTGAATTTGTTCTTAATAAATGCTACAAGATATTTAAAAAAATTCACCTGTATAATCTGTGTCATAGATGGTTAAAACAAAACAGAACATGTATTGTGTGTTGTTTTTTTAAAATAAAGAATATACAGTAAATTGTCCATATGTACAAAAACATATTGGTCAAATGTATTCTAAAGATGTATGTCTTATAATTATAATTGCTGAGCCACTGTGGACTAAACTGGAAAAGATATTCAAATTAGGAACATGAACCATTCAGCCACTCATGAGCAATTCAGTTAATGAGTAAATGAAAACAGTTTAAAGCTTTTCATCGTCAGTTGGACTGTTTAAAGCCAACTGGGTGGATAGCATTTCTGCTTCTATGCAGTCTTTGTTGTGATTCATGCCCTTTGTAATCTATTCAACATGTCTTCAATTGAAGATTTTACTAATCAAGCAAGAATAGCTAACAATCAATCACATTTTGCCCTTCAAGTAAAACAATCTTCTTAACATTAGTGGCCTCCAGTTTAAAAAAAACAAACAGGTAATGTAGAAGTCCATATCCACCTTTTTATGTTGGTAGTTCGCAAGTTGCTCTTCTTGGTTTTTCATTAGGCTTTGTAGTACTACACAGAGAATTCAATTGTGACCTCTGTGTCAGTACATTTTGACAAGTCAATATGGTGGTGAAAATAGTGCTTCATGTTTACTCAAGTCTCTCTGGGCAAAGTTCATTTGCATACATATTTTTCCACTATCCTTTCACACCTCTTGCAGGTGACATAGCAGCACCAGTGATACTTGCACTGGCATCTCTCCACAATCCTCTCAGTGTAGGCATTGTAGCCACGACCGCAGCACATTAGATTGCAACTCCCACTCTCGCTGGATGTCTTATTGCACTGTCTTGAGGCAAGAAGATTGTGCAAATTAATAGACAACAATATGAAACACTTATGAATTGGGAAAAGTAAAAAATATTTACACCATCAAAGTATCAAGGCAACAGTAAATATACAAATTTTACACAGAAAGAAACACAAACCAACCTGTCCTGCGTGCCAAGCGAGCCGTACTTGTCATTGGGTGTGCAATAATCAGAAGAGCTGACCAGGTAGACCAACTCACTCTCTCTCACTGGTCGAACATCCAACTCTTTCGGGACCAACTGTTTCCTTGTCCCAACATGACGATGGATTACTTTGGTTGCAGACAGGTACTTGGATTTTAGATCTGTGGCAATGTGGTTAATATCATGGAGGCCCTTCCAACATGTTTTGACTGAACAAGACCCAGACACACCATGGCATTTGCATTTGGTCTCCAGGGCATCAATAAGTGCCTGAAAATGAAGTGAATAAAACACACATTTGTTGCCAACATTTTCAGATAGTTAATATAATACTGTGTGTTTTCTGTCATGTTAAATAACTGACTTTTTTTGCCACTGCCACCTAAAAAACAATGGGTCAATTAATTACTTACTATGGGAGCTTTCATGTCAATTGCTTTACAAAATGTACCAATTACCTGTCTTCCAACGGCATTATTGTGCAAGTGCATCAGTCTGAACGCTTGAGAGCCTGATCTGCTGTTTCTCATTGGTGCATCAGAAAAAGCAGATCCCATTTGGAGACCGTAATGTAGGTTGTCACCGCATCCTCCCCATCTAAAGTCGGGCCCGGCCTGTTCCGCAGGAGCCGGGGCGCAGGAGCAACTTGGGAGCTCTCCAGAAGAGCAGGCTCTGGCGATTGAGTGACTTACTATGGCAGCAGCTAGTGAGAACACAAACGCGGACTCCCGGGTTCCTGCAATACAGCACATTCAGTTGTTAATTCAACGCAATCTCTGAAAAACACAAATAAAATACAGCAATATGTTCTAAAATATTTAAGATATATGCCTGAATTTCAAACGTTCTGCCAACCTTTTGCTAAATCTGGTGTAAAACGAGGAGCTTTTTCAACAGAGGAGCAGTTCCAGCGCATGTCACCGAAGCTCTTTTGACAGGTATTTTTTGTCAGTTTGGCCGCGTGGACAATACTGTGCATCAGCTCGAGATTTCGCCGACAAAGCTGTAACTGATCCGGGGCCAACCCGTCTAGTAACTTGCAATGATGAGTTTGATTCCAGCCTACAGAGCTCCCATTGACAGTAAGTCCACTGCAAAGATTAAAAACAAGTATGTCATCAATTATTTTATATGGCATAGCCTACATCAAATAAAAAATAATAACAAGTTTGTAAAATGTGTCAATAAACAAAGTATCAGACTTTGGATAAATAACACGAACTATATATTTACTGGCGAATTAAATACTTACAGCCAATATATTGCAGCGCAGCAGTTTGTGTTCACAAAAAATGTCCATAGAAATAAATTGACATGCAGTTTCATTGTAAAAAATTGTGAATCCTCTACCAAAAATACAAAAAGCGCGAAACGAATTCGTTGGCAATCCGATGTGATAATCCGGGGATATATTGTTTTAGTTTGCCGATGCAGTCGGGGGTAAACCACTGGTGTGACCTCAGCTCCAGTGAGTCTTCTTTTGTCGCTGTGAGTGACAATAGCCACGCCCCATTCAATTAGCGATTTGTGAATGAACCATGGAAGAAACATGGGCAAAGCCACACTGATCAAGCTCTAATCTTGTGAATTCACAGGGATAGAACTGTAGCATAATCCATTTAGCTATAAGCATTTCAAAATATAGCCACTTTATATTGTTGTTTAAGGTTATATGCAATTGATCATGACTGATTAAACGACATCATGACTGAGTGTGATAAATCCAATAATGAATAATGCAACACTTTTCTAGCCTACCTAGCCCAGATGTCCTTGCAGTTCATTGTTGTCTAAGTCAAAAGGGTCTGTCTGAGGGAAGGTCTTGGGGAAAGGCGTTATTGGATGTTGTGTAAAGGCTTTACTCCAAGTGTATTATGTACAGTGTAGCCTATGTATAATAATTGCTGCCATATTGGCCTGCCTCACTGGAAGTCGCCTAGATCAAGGACAGAAGATGCATACACAGGACCAGTGTGAAAACAAAGTATCAAAACATTTATTTACTATAGTAAATAAACCAGGATTAATTTACTATAGTAAATTAGGTGTGTCTGCTAAATGACTAACATTTTAATATTTTAATTCATTGAGAATCATTTTGTGGCTATGCTAGGACTGTAGTCAACAGTCATACACTATTCCTCTCATGTGCAGAAATACAACTTGAATGTTTGGTTGTTCATGAACCTAAAACTTTATCATTTCCCTTTTACACGCATATAATGGTCAATATTTCAGTCAATACCACACTAAGTAGCACATTTGCAAATTGTAATTTACAGAGAGGTCTTGGGTAGAAATCTACCATTTCCATGATGACCTCTCTTAGCATGCTTTAACCTTTCAAAATGATAAGTGTGTGGTCAGGGAGTGAATATCTATGGCGGAATGGAAACTAGAATCGGTGTAGGCACTCGAAACCAGTTTTGTTTGTTCTACAAATCGATGAATCCTCCTTTGGTTTATCTACTAAACGTAAACATTTGGACCAAACCAGGCTCATCTAATCAAATCAACACGTTCTATTGTCGACCTACTAAATTCCTCTTCCAACCAAAAAGGCAAAGCAGTAATACTTAGAACAACCCATTTTTATTATTTCAGACGTTTATTTGAATTACCTTTTGCCCAACATTTGAATGTAAATCCTGGAGTCTATCTTCCATGTAACGGGGGTTATCGGACTGTATCTAAGCCTATACAGTATTGGGCAGCCTAACAACGACAAAGCTAGGTATTTCAGACGTTAAGTTCTTGGACCAGACTACACTTTTTCACGTCACGACCTGAAACACCTGCCCGATATTGGCATGCAGTAGATATACGTTACAAACTCAGTAATTTTAAACATTACATTAGTATTTTTATGATACATTGAAGTTCTGGTACGACAAGGGGATAATGGACATTTACCTCCAATATGGTACTTGTAAGAGAAAAATGAAAGTGAGAATTTCGAGAGAATTTCCGTATCGCTCTCTATATGCATAGACCCCCCTCCCCCTAACGCGGCAATGACGTTTCTTTTGTGAAACCATCTGAAGTTGATTTCGTACTGGGTAACAAGTTATTGTTAGAACATTTATGCCAATGGTCACAGATCTCCCTGGAATACAGTAGAAACAAGATGTACATGTTGTAAGCAAAGAAGATTGGTCTTGTATGTTTGACAGTGCATAACTAAATATAAACGGTGTTTAAACTCATTCACTATTAACTAATTTAACACCTGAAAAAGTAATACAATGAATGATGAAATGTATTTCTTTTGTTGGCGCTGTAAGATTTATATAGGTACTTTTTATCTTGTGTTTCATAGTGGCAGTTACATTTTAGGGATTCAATAATCAACAAATTAAAAAAATATATTTACATACTTCTATTCCTTTTACACATTACATGTGTCTACTTGGTACTAGTGAACTAGGTCAATGGAAAAAACATCCAAAATATATATTGATCTCTCTGTTTTGGCAGCAAAGATATGCATACCACTATTTTGGAAATCAGACAGTCCTCCTACCCTTATAACCCGGCTTAATAAGATATCTAGCTAATTTGTCTGATTGTTTGTAGCCTATGCATTGTTGTACTTTTTCTGGCTAGGAAGTTAGAAAGTCCAGTGGAGCAATTGACTGTCGTATTTAACTTAATGGTTGCTAAGTAGATGCAGTTTCTCTTAAAATGACTGCTTTAAAAAAAACAGTTATTTTGGACCTGATATTCCGCTGCACACTGCAGCCTCCTTCATACAGAATGTGTACACATGGGGATTCAAAATCCAGCAACACAGAAATAAAGACCATACATTTATTATATAATTGTGTGATTCAATTTATTGTAATAGCATTGTATTTAAATAATCTTGTTGAAACTGAATGAACACACGCTGATAAAAACATATTTTTTTTAATATATTTTTTTCAGGAATTTTATGCTTTATAAACAGGAAAGTAGTGAAAAGGGAGAGTTTTTGTTAAACGAGTAGTAAGGAGGATTCAAACAGACTGGAGCAGCATTATATGCACTGGAGGCATGATAAAATGACACTATAGCCTCTGGACGTATAATAAAGTCTATCCACAAATCCTTATCCACAAAGAAACAAGGGAACAAGAAAAAGGGATTTCAATGGTATGGTCAAATAAAGGAGAATAATTGGTTAATTATCTGCATGTGGTATGAGCACAGGATTAGTGGTTGAAAGAGGGTTTTCAGGGGACATCAGTGTATCATTAGTGAGAGGATTATTCATACTTGTGTTTATCTAACCCCTATTAAATTCCCTTTATGATAGAGGCTGGCTTATCTCTTAGAAGTAGTCTTATGGTAAAGGCTTTGCCAAAACACCTTAGTATCTTGATTAGGCTACTGTCAATGGGAACATGGTAGGGGATAATGTAAAAAAATGTCAGAGTCTCAAACTCTTAATAGGGTCTCTTTTTTAAAGAAGGGGACAATAGTGCAGTGGACATGCCACTTTTAATTTCACTATCACTGCTTTTCTATTTTCATTTCCTATTCACAAACAACAGGTTCATACATATCTTTATAAATTAGACTTATTAATTAAAAAAAACTTCTGGCAGAAACAGTTAACAGCAAAAACAAGATACATGCTCTGTACCCCTGTGGTAAGAGTACAGATTTTCCATTATCAGCATTGTTCCTGAACGGCAGCACATTTCTGTCACTATATGCTATGGCTTGACTTTCTCATCAACCTCTTCCTGATTCAACCTGTATTACTGATTTTCTATGTTATAGTGCACTTGATGTTTAAAGGTCATTTCTAATGAAAGCCAACAGCTTCCAACTTGAATGCAGTTACCACGTTACCTTTTACTGCCCAGTGGAAAACTCTGTTTTAAAAGTTAGTATTCTGTTGACTCATACCCAAATAATAATTTTGTTTTTGTTGTTTCAATTCCGTACTTCCCTATAGATTGTATGATTATTTTAATCTTTTGCTGGTAACTCAGTACTGCATCTCATTATGGAAACAATATTCACTATCAAAACAAAAGCAGTGTTAAATCTGCATTTGTCTCCAGTGAGGGCTGTTATTTTAAATCATGTCTTACTCTTACCTACGATATGCAAAACTAAAATGAAGGGTAGATCATTTGCCAGATCCACTCCCCTCCCCCTGAAACATTCCCTCTGTTGTTAGAAACATTTTACCCCAAAGCAAATCCTTCCTTTTGTTGGATCCCCAGGATTGGATTGGGTGTTAGGAGTCTTGAAAGGTGAGAAATTTCATTCATATTTATGAAAGGTGCATTTTGGGGTGTGATCTGACACGCAACATCTTGCCCTTCCTGTTTCTATTTTCATTCATCTTGGAATGTTTATTCATTGGATCCTCCAAAAGAATGGAAGGAGCCAATAGCCTACACACAGACCTACACATAGTGTGTATTGGGTGTTGCTGAGGCAGACATTTGAAGTTTTGCTAAAAGGGTATTGGGTTTTATGAGAGATTAAGTAGGTTTGTAGCTCTTAGAGGTTATTTGTCTTAACAAATGATAACAGGAAATACCTTTTATTTTAATTTTTTTTTAATCGACCTGAATTCCGAGCCAAGGCCAGACAATGATAAAAATTCCCATTTTAAGCTATACTTATATGAAATATAAACGAAAGTTAAAGTATACACAGCCCTTGCAGGTCTTCCTGCTGTCTCTAAAAATTACAATAAAATTATTACATTGGATTTTTTTCCCCAAACCATCTACACAACTGACTCCACATTTTCAGTAATATAATGAAGATAATACTCCTAATTGAAAATTAAAAGATGATTTTATGTCTTCACACAACCCAGAATTTAAACAGTGAATTTTTGCATAATTCTAGGCCAATGTCCATTTTTGTTCTCAAAATAGCACAATTTCCCCAGTCCCTGCCAGTGACAAGCATAACATCATGATGTCACCACAATGCTTAAACATAGGAAGGTTTTCACTGTTTGACCCAAACCTCTAGTTTTTATTTTAGGCCAGTCATGGAATGTATTTCCTTGCTGACTTCAGAACTCTTTAACAGCCAAGTTGCAAACGGAATGGATCCTTTGGCATTTTTAACGCAGTCATCCTTGCTTTCACTCTGACATACAGGCCAGTAATGTGGAGACAAAACAATGAAGTTGGTCACGTTGTTTTTTAAGTACTGTGGTGGCAGCATTAGGTTTTGGATATTACTCCAAATAAACAGTATATTTAAAGTCTATTATTTTGGAACCACTTAAGCTGTAGTTTAATACACTAAATAGTATGAAAATACTATACTTAAAGGGTCCGTATGTAAGATTTTAATAATAATAATAATAATAATAGCATAAATACAAGCACAAATGTCTGGTAGATATCTGCAGTTAATGTTATAATTTAATGTTTCGAATATTATTATCTACAAAATTATTTAAAGTGCCTGAGATATTCCCCATTTAAACTTTCAGGATGATCTTTCTAACAGATTGCTTTGAATTGTAATCTCTTTATACTTTAGACTACTTTATACTATCGTAAACCACACGGGATTAGCTAAAGGCCATGTCACACTGCAGCGATTGTAGATCTTGCGACCACTTGGGGCTTGTCCTACCTCCAATCTCTAACTCACCTCATGCTGTGTTTTGTTGACCACCCATAACTAGCGTCTAACGCTTGGTCTGTTGAATTGCTTATCGCTAGATGCCAGCTCAGAGCAATTTAGAAAACGGGGGAGTAGAGATCGCTAGTAAAAGTCAAGGAGAAGAGAATATTTCTTACGTGTGCACAAAACTTATAGGCTACCCTGCGGTCCCTGCTGAGAAGTAGTCAGTGTGATCGTGACAATCGCTAATTGGGACAAGGTGCTAAGTGCTGTTGCGTCTGAGCGTACACCAAGCTCCAATATGTGCCTGAGCCATAATACTACACCGGTCTCATTCGGTAAGGGAAGGTGAGGAAGAGTCTTGTTGTCTTCTAAATGTTAGAGGCAGGATTCTACACAGTGGCCCTTTAAGTGTGTTAAACGGAAGACACATCTGATATAAAACTGCTTTAAAGATGAGTGAGACAGTCTTATAACTTCCTATTAATATTTCCCTACAACATTTACAAATTTTTAGTAATAAAAAAAGAATATTGTAAGTATTGGGACATGAAGCACGTTTTCTTCTTTTGTCTCCAAACTCCAGAAGTTTGGATTTGAAGTCAAACATTTGAAATCCAACAAAGATTCTCAGCTTTTATCTCACTGTATTTTTGCACATACTGTTTTCACCATTAGACATTTTTTTTCTTCTTTCAGGGCATTTCTTGTACTGACCCTCCATGTCAAACCCACAACCTTGGTGGGTTGCAAGGGACTCGCCATGCTTAACCTTAGATATGAGGTCCATATTGTGGAATGCAGTTTTTGTTTTTTGGTAGACGTAATGGAACCCATATTGTTAAAAAAATGCACCTGGAAGAATGTTCTGTGGACAGAGGATAATAAGTCTTATCAAGTGTGTTTATGGAAGTCTTGCTTTCTCAGGATCCGATGAGTGGCCACCATTGAAAGAACCAAGAACTCTGCTCTGTATCTGAGATTTCTAAAGAAGAATGTCCGACCATCCATCCATGAGCTAACTTGCACCTGGGTCATGCAACAAGACTGAATGACAAGAATGTTATCACACAAGCAAGTCTACATTAGAATATCTAAAAAGTAACTAATTTAAACTATGCAATGGCCTAGTACCGGCTACTCAGCTCCAAAGCCTTCTGGTTTTCTGTTCTACCTCATCATCAATTCCACCCACCTAATATCCCAAGTCTAAATAATTTCCTGATTAGGTTTGCAATAAAAGAAAATTGAGTGTAACTGGCTTCGATGTCTAGAGTTGAGATTGTGGGGCCTAGTCAATGTCCAGACCCAAACCCTATGGAGCTGTTGTGGCAGGACATACAACGAGCAATTCATTTTAAAAGAAACTCAGCAAATAAATGTTGCTGAGTTAAAGCACTTCTGTATGAAAGAGGGACATTTATCCCCACAGTGATGAGGGAGACTGAGAAACAACTTCAGGAACGGTTTGATTGAAGCCATGGCAACTAAAGGCAGCACAGAAATTTATTTATTAGTATAACAATGTTGTTATTCGATCACTCAGGCTTCCTTTATTTAATTCATTATAAAACTTTATTAGTTTTTGCTTGAAGATGTGATAACATTCAGTGACAAAAAAAATCCAATATGAAGAAAACCAGAAAGTGAATAAATACTTTTAAAGGGGCACTGTGTAGAATCCTGCCTCTAATCGATAACACCTGTCTCCTCGTCTTCCCTTACAGAATGAGATCGGAATAGTATTAGCTAGTCCAGGGTGGTTTCACTGGGAAGGATAGTAATGCGAGTGTCTAAAGTGAGTATAAGGAGATTGCAAGTAAATATTACCTGATTGACGGATCGGCGAGAAAGTTTAAATAAGGGAACATCTCAGGCAATCGGATACATTTTAATGAAAAATATTATTTGAAACATTATCTTAAAAGATTAATTGTAGATGTCTACTGGAAATGTTTTGTTTATATTGATGCTATTAGTACACTAAAAATACATATTGTACATATTGCTCCTTTGAAATGTATTTTTATCTTCATATCATATCAGAGCTCCAAAGCTAATAGTGGGTTTAGACCATTATTCATTGTTTTTTTTTTTTTTTACAAAATATTAGGAGATGGTACTCAAATAAATAAAACAACTATGCCACAAATGGATTGTTTAAAGTTCAGTTATGAGTCCATTGCTCAAATATGGTAAATATGATATCTTACCAGAAGAGGGCACTGTACATGAACAAAATGTGGTGTCAGTAATGGATGTTGTAGACAGGCTGGCATTAACATGCTGTACTTTTTAGCATTGTTTCTTTGCTGCTTAATATAACCGTCTTAACAGCTCATTTACTGTCCTTGATCAGCAGACAATTAAAGTAAGGCCACACCCCAGTAGGTCTGTGGAAAGACAAGATAGGTTTGATTTTCTGGTAGTGGTGGAGCAGGATGATGGAATTTCCAGTGCAATAGAATCCACATCTACTGTCTCAATCAAATTGCAAATGGATCAGCTTGCACAGATGCTATACACCTACAGCAAGGTGTAACCAGGCCTTTGCAAACAGACAGCTTGTAACTATAAATATTTGTACTGTAGGTACATAGTCTGTCCATGACCTGCATGGGTGAATAGGAAACAAGATCTAGCCTGCATACATTCTGCTAAAAGTTGCTTTCACTAAGCTGCATTCACCATATTTGTCTGCTATAATCATTGCTTGAAAAACAAAGATACATAAGTGTGAATTAAACTAATCAATTACATTTACAAAAACAGAATAATAATTTATATACATATATACAATCAAAACAGAGTATACAAATGTACATTATATTCAACAAAGGGTAACAAATAAATCCTATTAACCTATAAACAATAAAAAATAATGCATATCACAATCACAATACATACAACAATGTGTACTTCAATAAAGTATGTTTGAACCAAAGCTACCAGAGTTTGTGCAAATATTACATTGACTCTAACTTGGCTCAGAGACTGATATTGCAAAGCATGAGTTGGATAATCAAATCAACCATAAGCACTGAACTGAATCAAACTAATTCTGATTACTACACAACTAAAGTATTACTACTAATAATCAAATCAACCATAAGCACTGAACTGAATCAAAATAATTCTGATTACTACACAACTAAAGTATTACTACTAAAGTAATACTAGTACTACTACTAAGACCATGGCACACTCTCTGTCCTTTCTGATTTGTTTCTGAACTGCAAGTTGTATTGGATGATGTAAATGTACCACAGTTCAAGTTAAAAAAAAAAGTTAAACTTCCCTTGGTAATGGTTTTATATCTACAATTCGTTAGCTGTAAATTACTGTATTCATAACTGTTTTCAACATATGAAAACAATGGTCTTGATTCCGCTTTGGTCATACATTTTCAAGGTTGACTGGGTGGTGAATGACCCAACACTGTGAAACTCTGACCCCTGCTGGCATTTTTTTTTTAAACAACATGTAATATTGTATATTATTTAATATCTATAGCTCTTAATAATAACATGTCAGAAAGATACGATTTGTCTTGCAATAAAGATTTCAGCAACAATGTGGCCAATTGCCAGCAGATAGCAGTAAAAGATCACATAATGTCTATGGACACAGGTAAAAACTTGCTTTTGGTTTCACTGTAGTGAG
>JACXGI010000632.1:52257-65618 GCA_016801175.1 Esox masquinongy
TATATATATATATATATATATATATATATATATATATATATATATATATATATATATATATACACATACAGAGATATATAGAGATCTACTATATATTATTACAGATGATACATAAAAGAAACTCAATTACTCATATTCATGTTGACCTTGTTATTCAACAGAGTGCAGAGTGCTAAAGCAATGCATACAGATCAATAATTTGCTTTAATCAGTGCACATTCTAACACAGAAATGCAATGCTTCAACATACACATTGTATTCAAATGCTTTGTCAGTAGTACCAATGTTGTACAATGGCCTACATAGTACATGCCAAAGTTGTAGGTTCAATTCCCATAGAGGGACTAATATTAAAAATAATTAAACTGCATGCACTCACCACTGTAAGTCGCTCTGGATAAGAGTATCTAGTAAATCACTAAAATGCAAAACCTTTAATAAATACCACACCAAAAATCACTCATTACTCCAAAACAGTTTGAGTTTGGTAAATAAAACAAACATTATAAATGTGTTTAATAGTGTATAACAGGTGTTTTATGCAGTTCTTTAAGTGGAGTTGTGACCAACTCTTGTCAACCATGGTTTCTCAAGCATGTTATGATCAAGGAAACCAAGTTATTCTCTATAAATGCACTATTCTATAAGTACAGCCTGATGCATTATCCTTCCTCAAACATCAGTAGCTCCTCCCTTCCTTACTGTTTGACATGCTGTGCGCATATTTGTCCATCATCATCATCACGATCATCATCATAACCGAATGTCAGTGTCATCATCACTGTGGAAAGAATCTTTCAGTCAGAGATAACGGGCAGTGTTAATATCATTACTCCAGCGATACCCCAAATATAAGGAAGGGTGGGGCTTGTCAGCTCAGTAGTAGCCTGAAGGTGGGGCCTTGCTTAGGCTGAGGGTGAATACTGTATGCACTGTACATGTAATCTGAGGAGTAGCTGGGCCACCTCATCTCCTCATTAGTTTATATGTGATATCTTGTAGATGCAAAGTACACTGGGTGGAGACTCCCCAGGCCATAGGCTGATATGCTGGTAGAGGGTTGGGTCCTGGCTTGATTGAGTGTTTGGTGGTCTTTCTCTTTAGGAGTGGCCAGCTGGGGGGGCATCCCCAAGACGGATACTTCCTAGGAAGGTGGTGTGGTTGGTCATGCTGATGGAGGTGTCCTCGTATACCATTCTGATGGATATCTTCTGCCGGGCACGCAGCAAACAGACACCAGCAGTGTAGCAGGTGTTGAACTTGCGCTGTCCTGTTTCAATACTCCGTGTACAACGGAGGAATGGAGTCTTGTCCACCATCACCTCGTAGCTAGCAATGTCAGTGAAGTTGAGATAGTAAACCTGGCGGAAGAATTATGTGAGGATAAACATGCCATTAACATGATGTTTCATTCTGAGGGAAAAATAAATCGGGATTCTTGAAAGTCAGGACAATCGTTGTACTGCAGGGCAACAGTATTTTTATTTTGTTGCATTTATTGAGCATAAAATATATTTAGATTAATGTTTTAAGGGGAGAATTTTCTTGGGGGAAATTTCTATTGCTAAAATCTACCATTTATAAACAGTACAATAGCCCTCTCTGAATTTACCTACTAACATTTTCGACTGACACCTTCCTCATGTCCTCGTTACATGTATTGTAGCACTATCACTAATGGTTGGTAAAATTCTTTACGTTTAATTTAAATAAACAACAAAGAAATCACCATGGTTACAACCATAAACTGTTAAATGCCTTCTGCCTGATAGATTAGGATAGGATATTCTTTTTGGTTCAAATATGTTTCATGTTTATTAGGTTTTAGAATCATAAAGTAATTGAGGAAAAACTAAACTGCAATAATTCATATTACTCTGTAATTTTTATAACTAATTAAAATAATTTTAAAGATGTCTTTTCAATGTCTTGTGCTAATAGGATCTGGGCAGAAAGATCTGATAAAATGTTTAAAATATATACTATAAAATATATACTATATATTTTTAAATTAAATTAAAGTCTTATTATTATTTTACTTTAATGAAAAGTAGACTAATTGTCTGTTTTGAGTATTTGTTTTCAACTCTGTTAGTGGTTGATCTTTTTTTTGGTCAATGAAAAAAATGTAATCACTGTTCTACAACATATTCCTAAACTATTGAAATATTTGCTGTGCTTAATCTGAGGTATAATGTTTGATTAATAAAGGTTGTTTTATGTTCTGAACTTCAAAACCATGCAAAAAAAAATACTCTAAACACTGTTTGGATTTTAATTTAAAAAACGAAAGGCCTTTATTGTGTCTGACGGGGTTGACCTAAATCCTGTCCTGTCTTTCAAGAATACCTGAAATATGAGCTAATGAACTAGAATCTGTAACTTAACAGATAATTAACAATGCCGCTTTTTATTTACAATCATGTGAAATAGTGAGTATATTTAGCAAATTACCACAGAATATATAGTGCCTTACTTTAAAGGGCATGCAATACATTCACTTCACTCATCCAGAGCTTTCCCCCTGCAGCCAAGAGCACTGGCTAAATCAATCAAATGGATTTTGATAAAGATACCTGCAGTATGCCAAATGTAATTGCAACTGAATACTAGTAAATGTATTGGGAAATCTATTAAAACTGTCATTGTAGACTATGGCTTTATATGGCAGGTATTACGATAGCCAACATGGATATTTTTCCTTGCCTACCTATGAGATATAACTACAAAAACATATACGCACTAACTCCTTTAAGTTGCTCTGGAGAAGAGCATATGCTAAATTACTTGTAATGTAATGTAAATGACTGCAGAGGGAAAGAACGAGTGACATGCTGGTGATAGGAGTTAGGCCCAAGACCGTACTCACTTCTACCTGACTATAGATGAAGTAGGTGCCATCTACCAGCACCTCTAGCTCCCCAGATCGTGAATGCATCTTGAACACCTTGTGATGCATGGATATCATTTTCCAGTTTCTCAGTACGCCTTCTGAAAGATCTCAGCGTGAGAAAAGGGCAGTCACTCAACATCCGTCATTGCCATACAATTATAGACAGTGTTCTTCATTGTTGCATTAGTAATTCATGCTTTAACTCATTCCAAATTAGTCTTAAGTGTAGCCAATAACAAATGTAGTGGCTGCGGATCCGGCTCAATCCCAATCCCAGCCCTGAGCCAATAAGGAAACATTAGTAACAGAAATTGCTAGCAACAGTAAACAAAAGCGAGAAGAATAGGGTATTTCTTGCAAGTGTGCAAAACTGATCGTATACACTGCATTCTCTGATGAGAAGTAATCAGTGTCAATGTGAAAATCGCTAATCTAGGTGACGTGATAATTGATCATGCATTTGTGCACAAACCAAGTGTATGTGTGCTCGAGCCTTAAGGGTGATAGGCGTAGTTACTGGACTGTAACTTGAATGGGTGCATAATGTAATTAGTATGCTTATGCAACCAGGTTTTACATGTACATGTTCCCCGGGAGACAACAACCTTAACTAACGTGCAGGGTCTGGGGTCTTGACCCCTTGATCAACAAGCCCAAGTGGATAACCTCATGTTTACATGGTGATGAATATACATGTACCCAAAACTGAATCATACAAAAACCATGCCTAAACTAAAGATTCACTGACAAGAATGAGAATATCTTCCAGGGTATCTTTTTCTTAATATCCAATTATTACTCATGGAGATGTGGGAAACTAAATAGGCCAGAGTATTAGTTATGCTATGTAATGCTAAGGAAGACGACTCACAGTCAACTTAAGAAGTATTGGCACCTTCATTAAATTGAACAAAAATTAATGCAAAAAAATCAAGTAATATTTTGGGCTGAAACATAAGGGGGAATCATAAACCAACACATTTCAACACAATTGAGTATTACGATTTTATTGAGTAGTATGATTTTTCCTGCAAAACACAGGTTGATTTTTTTCTGCAAAAAACTGTATTGAAGCCTTTCACCAATAATTCCTTTTTCTCGTTTCCTTGGGATATAAATATTAGGTCGCACGCATATAAAATCCCTTTGTCATCCATCACCATGGGTAAAACCAAAGAGCTTTCAGCTAAAAGGAGACAGGTGGTTAATGACCTATACAGATCAAGTAAGGGCCATAAGAAATAAGCACAGTCAGGATAATGAACTAAAAGTTTCAAAAATGTGTCAAGAAGAGGACTCATGTAAAATGACCTCACACATGGATGGTGAGGCAAGCGAAGACAAATCCAAGTATCGCAGTTTCAGAACTGCGCAGTCTAGTGTGATCTTGGAGTAAAGTCTTAAAATGGAGTCTTAAACTGTTAGATGCCACCTCCATGTCAACAAGATCTTTGGAAGTGCTGCATGAAAGAAGCTCTTATTGAGCCCAACCCACAAATTGCAGTGCCTGAACTTTGCCAAGCACAATTGGAAATAGAATTGGAATCATGTGTTGTGGTCAGATAAGACAAAAAATTTTACGTTTTGGCCAAGCACACCATTTGCATGTTTGGAGGCATAAGGGGACTAGATGCAAAGACAAGGATCTGATACCCACAGTAAAATATGGTGGTGGGTTACTGATGCTTTGGGGCTGTTTTGCTACTAGTGTTCCAAAGGATCTTGTTAAGATGGATGGCATAAGGAATTCCACTAAGTACCAGGATATTTTAGCCCAAAACCTGGTTGCTTCTGCCAGGAGATTGAGACTTGGCCATGGATGGACCTTTCAACAAGACAATGACACCAAACACACATAAAAATCAACAAAAACATAGTTGTTGAAGTGCCAAAACATTTGAAACCTGTTTTTCTGAAAAATGCCATACTACCCATGGCAATGTGTTGTTTCGGAGAAATTATTGTGATGAAATAAAAGTATATGACTCCTCCTTATGTTTGAGCCCAAAACACAATTCATTGTTTGTGTCTTGAGTTGACTGTACTTGCTTACAAAACAATCACTGAAATTCTAGGGAGGATGACTTAGTTGTTTACATAACAATCAATCAAATCAATAACATTTATTTTATGAAGCCGTCAACAACAACAGAAACTCTGCTATCAAAAGGTCCTCTGCTCCAAAAAAACAACTCTATGCACACTCTTGCACATAGCTTTGTACTTACAAGTGTAGAGGGCTGCACTAAACAATTAATTCATTTCTTTAACCCAGTTTTTCCCAGCAATTTTGTGTAAACATTTTAGGTCATAAAACCATAAAAAGTGGCTTGCAAGAGATTCATCTCCCTTGGACCTTTCCACATTTTTTTTTTGGAGTTTTTGCCACTGATAAACGCAAAAAAATTAATGTCAAAGTAAAAAATAAAATTAGCAAATTGTTCTAAATTAATTACAAATATAAAGCAGAACATAACTGACTGTAGTATTCACCCCTTTTCTATGAGACACCTTAATGAGTTATTATGCAACCAATTCTCTTTAGAAGTCACGTCATTAGATAAATTGAGTCCACATGTGTGCCATTAAGGTGATTCCAGTTTAAATACACAAGTCTTGGGGAGGTCCCACAGTTGGTAAGTACAATTCCTAACAGAAACTACATCATGATGACAAAGAAACATTCAAAGCAAGACAGTGAAATGAAATTTGAAACAAGGTTCTTCAAAGACATCAATCATGGGTAGGATATAAGAACATTTCCAAAGCAGTGAATATCCCCCAGAGCACAGTAAAGCCCATTATTTAAAAATTAAGAGAATATGGCACAACTATTAATTGGTCCATAACAGTATCTAGGCAAGAAGGGCACTAGTAAAATTTTTTTTTTTTAATGCAATGTTTGTCACAAACCTTATTCTCATACTAATACACATCTTCCTGAGAACACCATCCCAAATGTGAAGCATGTTGTGGCAGCATAATGCTATTGGGATGCTTCTCAGCGGCAAGGACAGGGAAACCGGTCAGGAGTGAGGGGAAGATGAACAGAGCAAAATATAGAGCACACAGAACCTCAGACTGAGGTGAAGATTCATCATTCAGCATAACAATGACCCATTGCACACAGCCAAGTTAATACTGGAGTGGGTCCCAGACAAGACTGTGAATGTAGCCAAGCCAAAGGAGTGGCCAAGCCAAAGGCCGGACCTCAAATCCAATTGAAAATGTGGAAAGAGTTGAAAATGGCTTTTTACCAAAGGACCCTATTCAACTTGATGGAAATTGCTTGAACAACATTGCAAAGAACGGGTAAAATGTATTTGTCCACATGTGCAAAGCTGGTAGAGACTTATCCAATTAGACACATGGCTACAACTGTCTACCAAATATTGACCAAAGGGGGTGAATACTTATGCATTTCCCCCCCTGTTATGTATTTGTAATTAATTTAAAGAAATTTGCAGATTTATTTTGTGTTTATCAGTAACAAAAGTCCTAATTAAATCCATGTTTCAGTTGTAATACACCAAAAAAAATATACCTTTAAAAATATTCATATATTTCAGTTTGAGAATTTGTTTGTGGTCCTGTGTAGTTGTGTTGTCACACAAATCAAAGCATTTGTGAACAAAACTTTTTCTTTAGTTTTAACTTTTACATTTTTTTTTAAATATAGGGCAGGAATGTAAATAATTTTTGCCACAACCGTATGAATGATTAAGAGATATCAGTTGGATACTTTTTTGCCCCTCCAGTGGAATAAGCTGCAAAATGATCTCAGGGTTGAATGCATTGTGCAATACGATATCATATGTATTGTGTACAGGCCTTTATTGTAGAAATGAATTCTTCTTAATATACATTATTATAAGGGCATTTCACCCTAGGAGACCCTTAGGTGGTTTGTATCATGTTCTGTGAGATTTGTTTCACACATAATTGTTAAACAACATGCTAAACAACAGACTCTCTTATATCAGAAAGTGTATTTAAGGACAAGCGAAATCTGAAACCTTTATGAGGTCATATTTTCCTTTCAATTTGCAAAGCCAGTACAGCTTTGTGTAGTTGCGGTTGTCCATGATTGAGAGAGCCATGGGATGTCTTTCAGTGATATTCCTATCAGCAGATATCTTGATAAATGTTTAAATTGTCTACATTTTTCATTTCTCTAAAAGACTGCAACTCTGGTGGGACGGCACGTCTGGTGGGATGGCACGTTGGCCCAGTCCCTCCCCCTCAGCAGGTTTTGAAGACTGCAGCCTTGCAAACTGACTTTACATTACACAATACAACGGCTTGTCATCATGATTTGAAACAGAGGCAGGGCTTCAATAAGTGCAATGGGAATGAATTAAATCGTTTTTTGGATTGTAGAGAAAAATTCAGAATCGCTTGTTGATTTTACACAAAAATATCATAGCTAACTTTAGTAATTAGTACAATAAGTAGGTGAGCAATGGTGGAATTTCCCTTTAAATAAATGTACAGGATTACAAAAATGTTTGTTTTTCTTCTGTCATGGTCTTCTGACAGACCATGACACTTTTTTCTCTGGTCTCCATTAATTTAATCACCCTAAGTATCAATGCATGCAGAAAGTGCCCCAAAAATTTGCCTAGGATTCTTGCTTCACAGGCTGTGGTATAAAATATTCTGCCAGGTTAAAGCAACCCCGCCCACGGTTTTAAATCATTCAATCAAAGTCAAATATCAAATATTACACTAACGTACAACCTTCTTTTATGTTACTTATCAGAAGGCAGCAAACAGGCAGCAAGTAGCTTATAGGTCATGGCATCTAACTTCTAACCAAAGGGTTGCTAGATAAAATCTCAAGCTGGCAAGTGAAAATATATTTATTTTTTTGTCCCAGAACATAGAACACACTCAAAATGTTTAAGTCAATAAGATGTCAATGTCTGGTAAATACTTACCAAATTACCTTGTTTAGGGTAAAAGGTTAGGTTTAGGATAAGGGTTAAGGTCATAGTTTGTTTTCTGAAGCATGCACAAACTTTTCATATTTGAATTAATGTTAGAGAAGAATGGGCAGGGTTGCTTTACCCTGGGCGGAGTTTCTTGAACATCAACGTGAGGTAGCAGGGCAACTTTGTCCTCTGGGTGTTTTATGGGCGTTTCACATTATTTTGTTGTTTTTCTCCCCTAACTTTTTGAATTGAATTTATTGCTAGGATAGACCCTTGAGATGTAGCATCTCATTTGAGGGGGTCCTATAGACACAGATACAAAATAAAACACATACAGACAAAAGCATCATTACATAGCAAACATACTGTACACAGCAAATACACAGATACAAACAGCTCACTAACCCTCTCCCACCTATACCCCAGTCCTCAACTACTTTACCAGAAAAATTTGATACAATGACCCAGATAATAAATCAATTATATTAGCTTAAAGAGCATTTCAAGCATTTTGACATCAGATTTTTTGTCAGTTCTTTATAGCACAAATAAACTGAACATTATCAGTACACACAAATTAAAAGCACAAACAGACTGTTTTAATATGAGAACATAAAGATATCCTAAAGATCTTAAAAAAGAGTTTTTTCCAAACTGAGTCCGTTTTCATGAAGCCAGTTTTGGACCAAGTTAAAGACAAGTTATAAAGAATTCTGGATTTGTAATGTATCAGAGTTAGAAGTGTAAATAACAGTGTCATCAGCATATAGATGAACAAGTTAATTTGAGCATATTTAAGGTAAATTGTTTATTAAAATAGAAAAAAAAGTGGTCCTAGGATTGAACCTTGCGGAACACCCTTTTCAACAATTAAATAGTCAGACTGAGAACCCTGAAAGACAACACACTGACATCTATTATGAAAACTGGCATGAAAACAGAGGAGAGCATTTTGATTCAAACCTATAGAATAGAGCTTATCAAGAAGGAGGAACCATATCAAAAGCCTTGGAAAGATCGATAAAAATTGCACCTGTGGATTGTTTTTTATCAAAGGGTGGGAATACATCATTAGTGAATTTTAGAAGAGTTGTGGTAGTAGAAAAATTTGGTCTAAAACATGATTGGGGTGGAGGTAAAATATTGAACAGATTGATGTACTGTGATAATTGATTAAAAACAAATTTCTATTTTTTTTAAATAATACAAATAATAGAAATTAGTCGATAATTATTCACATCAGATGGGCAACTCTGGCACATTTCCATATGGTAGGAATTGAACACGCAGACAGGGACAAGCTAAATAAACCAGCAAGTGGATACATTATTACATGAGCAGCAAGTTTAAAAATTTTGGTTTCCAGACCGTCAGGACCAACATTACAGCTTTCTTTTAGCTCACATATAGCATAAAGAACATCAATAGGCAAAATCTTTCTAAACGAAAATGATCCGTTAGAGCTAGTAAAGTTTCAGGAACCAGCCGTACCATAGGGGTTAAAGTGTTGGGAACCACAGATGGAAGAGAAATGCTGATTAAAAGCATGTGAAACAAGTAGAGAATCAGAAATAATGTCATTATTAATTTGTATCTGGTTTATAAGGCTTTTGTTGGTTTTATTGAGAATACATTTTAGATGATTCCAAAACTTGGTTATGGCCAGTCTTGCCTCAACATGGTTCCTCCCCAGCGGGTTCAGGAGAGCAGAAAACTGATTAGTTCTCCAATGCACAGCTGGCTAAGCTATTCTGCTTCTTATCACACTGCTTGCTCAACCAGGACGAATGTGCCACTATCTACATGCTTGGAAGAGATTACATTCTCCAGCAAATAACCAATTAAGATTGAGCTTGCAGGCGCTCTACCCACAACAAGTAGTTGGTAGAACAAAATTAGACAGGTCACCCATTTGGATATCCTACCCATCCACTGTGGACTGTAGAGATCCAGTTTGCATTGCTCTCTGCAGGACGACCAGACGCTGTCAGTATGCCACTACGAAAATGTTGACTCTTGGCCACAATTTTGCAGCTGTACTGCAAGGCAGTGACTCCAATTTGATATTCTATTAATTGTTTTGTTAAATGCTTTAGAGACTTCTGAGCCAATCAGCAAACTTGACTGTCATCTTGTGAATCCCAGTGGATGTAAAGAATCTAGCTAGCTAAACCATTTACTGCAAATTGATTGTAATATTCTAAGCCTGTATTGTTTTTCATTAAAAAAAATACACAGCTATGACACTGCTTGTTAACATAATCTGCTGTAAAACCCATTCAAAACTTCAACCCTGTTTCCAAAAAAGTTGTGACGCTGCGTAAAATGTAAATAAAAACAGAATGCAATGATCAGCAAATCATTTAAACCCTATATTCAATAGAAATGAGTACAAAGACAACATATCAAATGTTGAAACTTAGACATTTTATTGTTTCTTAAAAAATATAAGCCCACTTTGAATTTGATGCTAGCAACATGTTTCAAAAAAGTTGGGACAGAGAAAACAAAAGACTGGAAAAGTTGTGTAAAAAGCTAAACCTGGTGGAATTACCCAACTTATTAGGTCAATTGGCAACAGGTCAGTAACATGATTGGGTATTTAAAGATCAGTCCAGATAGGATGGGGATGGGTTCACCACTCTGTGAAGCAAATAGTGAAGCAAATAGTGAAACAATTTAAGTTTCTCAACATAATATTGCAAAGAGTTTGGGGATCTCATCACCTACGGTACATGATATCATTACAAGATTCATAGAATCTGGAGAAATCTCAGTATGCAAAGGACAAGGCCAAAAACCAACAGTATGGCTCTGTAGCAAAAGAGTCTGGATGCTAAACTGGCCTGTCTGCAGCCCAGACCTGTCACCCATTGAAAACATTTGGCGCATTATGAAACAAACTACACTATTTAACAAGGGGTAGTCAGTCAGTAAGAGACATTCGCTCTGCTTATGCGGCCCGGCAAAAATATGACAAAGGAGACTCCTTGACTGTTGAGCAGCTGAAATCCTATATCAAGAAAGAATGGGACCAGATTTCACTTTCAAAACAACAGCAATTGGTCTCCTTAGTTCCCAAACACTTACAGAGCATTGTTAAAAGAAGAGGTGATGCAAAACAGTGGTAAACATGCCCCTGTCCACACTGTTTTGAAGTGTTGCTGGCATCAAATTCAAAATAGGTATGTACTTTCCAAAAACAATAACATTTCTCAGTTTCAACATTTGATATGCTGTTTTTGTACTATTTCCAATAGGGATAAATGATTTGCACATCATCGCATTCTGTTTTTATTTGCATTTTACGCAGTGTCCCAACCGGGTTGTACATTGTAGGTTACTTCAAAACAACACTGTTATAAGCCAAAAAGATCTAAATGCATATCCCTATGAAACTGATTTCAATCAAATGGTTTATGCAGAATAAAGCATTCACGCGGTAAGAAGAGACAAACCTGCATATTGTTCTTGCTAACTTGATTTTAACTTCAAAAAGTGTCAGCCTATGTAGTAGACTGTCATCATTACGTTATCTTGCAAACATGGATTTTACTTACAGCAGACACTGTGCACAAATTATAGAATAAACACATATGCAGAACATGATCTGCATGTGTGGAAGCTTCAGGATGCTCCAGATCTTTTTGTCTGGTGGACTAAAGGTCGAGAAAAAGTCAGATCCGCAGCCACGTCCTAATAACTAAGAGACTTGTTATGTTTCTGTTTTTCTGAATGTAAATTTGTTTTGTTTTGGGAAGACCAGAATATCTAAAATTTAACTCTTACCTTCCTTGACCTGTATTGTGGTTTCTTGGCCTTGAAGATGTACCACAGCAGGCTGCAACATAACAATACATAATTAATTCCTGGAAAAGTGGAATCCTATATATATATTTAAAATGTAAAATGTATCATGAAATCATTTAATGGGTAACATACCTGGCTATCTCTTATTCTGCCCCCTGTGCAGAAGAGGAATCATTAAATCCGTGTAATTTGTAATTTTTTTACATAAGGTTGAAAAACACATACATCTTAGGTCAGGATTTGTGCTAAATGGAATTTAACTGAGGATGCACCTGAGTGTCCTTGAAGACCAGGGGGTCCTTGTGGCCCTGGGGGTCCTGCAGGGCCTGGAGGTCCGGGTGGTCCTGAGGGGCCCATTGCGTTGTTTCCAGGGATTCCTGGGATGCCAGGAATACCAGGTGGCCCTTGTGGCCCTGGAGGCCCAGGGGCACCAGGGGGGCCTTTCTTGCCTAAAAAGGTAAGATATGAAGAAAATCTGAATGGGTGGTTACTATAACATAAATAAAAGTAAAAACACCCTCCTCCACACTGCAATGACGCCCATTGCAGTGAAAGCACTGAATAATAGTCTGAGTTTGGGCAAAAACGCACAAGTGTTGGAACAGAACTGGGAGGCGCTGTTACTTCACAGGCTGATGTACAGTGGATATAAAAAGTCTACACACCCCTGTTGAAATGCCAGGTTCTTGTGATGTAAAAGAATGAGACAAAGATAAATCATGTCAGAACTTTTTCCACCTTTAATGTGAACTATAACGTGAACAATTCAATTGAAAAACAAACTGAAATCTTTGAGGGGGGAAAATAAAAAACGCACAATAACCTGGTTGCATAAGTGTGCACACCCTTAAACTAATACTTTGTTGAAGCACCTTTTGATTTTATTACAGCACTCAGTCTTTTTGGGTAGGAGTCTATTAGCATGGCACATCTTGACATGGCAATATTTGCCCACTCTTCTTTGCAAAAGTGCTCCAAATCTGTCAGATTGTGAGGACATCTCCTGTGCACAGCCCTCTTTAGATCACCACACAGATGTTCAATTGGATTCAGATCTGGGCTCTGGCTGGCCCATTCCAAAATGTTAATCTTCTTCTGGTGAAGCCATGCTTTTGTGGATTTGGATGTGTGCTTTGGGTCGTTGTCGTGCTGAAAGGTGAACTTCCTCTTCATCTTCAGCTTTCTAACGGACGCCTGAAGGTTCTGTGCCAAAATTGCCTGGTATTTGGAACTGTTCATAATTCCCTCCACCCTGACTAAGGCCCCGGTGGTGATGCTGCCACCACCATGCTTCACTGTGGGTATGGTGTTCTTTGGGTGATGTGCAGTGTTGTTTTTGTGCCAAACATACCTTATGGAATTATGGCCAAAAAGTTCAACCTTGGTTTCATCAGACCATAACACATTTTCCTACATGCTTTTGGGGGACTTGATGTTTGTTTTTGCAAACTTCAGCCGGGCTTGGATGTTTTTCTTTGTAAGAAAAGGCCGTCTTGCCACCCTACCCCATATCTCATTCATATGAAGAATATGGGAAATTGTTGTCACATGTAGCACACAGCCAGTACTTGCCAGAAATTCCTGCAGTTCCTTTAATGTTGCTGTAGGCCTCTTGGAAGCCTCCCTGACCAGTTTTCCCCTCGTCTTTTCATCAATTTTGGAGGGATGTCCAGTTCTTGGTAATGTCTCTGTTGTGCCATATTTTCTCCACTTGATGATGACTA
>JACXGI010000632.1:65718-124835 GCA_016801175.1 Esox masquinongy
TGGAAATTCTTTTGTACCCTTCTCCTGACTGATATCTTTCAACAATGAGATCCCTCTGATGCTTTGGAAGCTCTCTG
The DNA here is from genome assembly GCA_016801175.1 of Esox masquinongy. Taxonomy (NCBI): domain Eukaryota; kingdom Metazoa; phylum Chordata; class Actinopteri; order Esociformes; family Esocidae; genus Esox; species Esox masquinongy. The sequence goes on from JACXGI010000632.1 coordinate 65,796, forward strand.
CGGACCATGGCTTTTGCTCTGAGATGTAACTAAGAAAATGTCAGGAAAATCCTACTAGAACAGCTGAACTTTATTTGTGATTAATCAGAGTCACTTTAAATGATGGCAGGTGTGTAATGACTGCTATTTCACATGAGTTTGAATGTGATTGGTTAATTCTGAACACAGCCACATCCCCAGTTATAAGAGGGTGTGCACACTTATGCAACCAGGTTATTGTAAGGTTTTTATTTTTCATTTTTCCCTCTCCAAGATTTCAGTTTGTTTTTCAATTGAATTCTTCACATTATAGGTCACATTAAAAGTGGAAAAATTTCTGACATGATTTATCTTTGTTTCATTCTTTTACATCACAAAAACCTGGCATTTTCATTTTCCTTCCAGAAAGTAGAACCATTGACATAACATTACATTAACCTTAACCCCAACATTTTTACAAATGCTCTTATCCAAACTGACTTACTGGAACATTTACAGTATCTTGCAATAGCTTTCAGACCCCTGACCAATTGTTTTATTTTACTGAATTACAAATGGTATGTTTAAATGACATTTTGTTAGATAATTTATTTTAAAACACTGACCCTGAAAATGAATTATTTTTAATTGTGATTAGTTTTATGTTGGGAAATATTTATAAGAAAAAATTAAAACAGAAAAATGTTGCTTACATAAGTTTTCAAACACTGTGCTGTGGAAGCTCACAGTTAAAACAGATGAAAGAAAATGTCCCAACGAGGACGCAGTTACCTTACCATTGAATTCCACCTGTGAAACATTAAAATTGCTGTCACATTCTCAGGACAGAAACCCCACTGTTGAAGGATCATTGGTCAGGCTGTGAATCTGAATCAAAATGACTACCAAAGAACATTCTACATAAGTTAGAGACTGTGATACAAATGCATAGATTAGGAAAAGGCTGCAAAATAACATCAAAGTATTAGGACATCTCAGCATGCATAGTTGGATCAAAACCAGGAAGTGGAAACTGCATAACACCACCTAGGTAGTGCCAAGAAATGGATGTCCCTCAAAACGTATTACTCCCGTAAGGAGACTTGTGTGAGATGCCAGAGAGGCCAACAATCACTATGAAGGAGTATAAGTACTTAAGCATCAATCAACCAACCTAAACAACCTAAAGCAATCTACCAAGAAGAATGAGCCAAATTCCCTCTGCTTTGACTTTGTTGCTTTGATTTTATTGGAACATACTTACCAAAAGACTTAAAGTGCCCTATGCAGCATTTTCCATTTACAATATCCGATAATAACCTTTACATTCCATCAGTTAATGTTAAAAAACAGCCTCTTGCAGAGTATCAGGACTGACATTATCCCCAGTGCCATGGGTGCAAGTAAAACGTAGTAGGCCGGGATGTTCTTAGGCGTGTACTTCCTTGAAGATGTGTGAGGTGAAGGCCAAAGACAAGCTTTGTTTGGGTTCATGTAGCCTACACTGAACGCTCCAGAAATGAAAATATATGGAAGCAATGAGAGCACAAGACAAAGCACAGAGTAAAATGAGGGTACATTTTGCATTTGACGGTAAGAGCTGAAGTTTGTGTGAACAGCGATGCAGAGTTATCTACCTTTCTACTTGTCAAGTAGGTTATATTACCTCTTTAGCTATTTGGCTAGATAGTCAAGGAAAGCTATGTGTAAGTTACTAGATTGATGATGATGGAGAAACAATTATACTACCTAGAAAATCATTCAATGTTATTTTATTTGTATGAGCACAGATACGTTTTAGGAAGGTTTCCCGGAAGTCTTTGGTTGAGACAATAAGCTAACGTTAGCTAGCTAAGTTGTGTCTGAGCAGACACTCCTTGATTCCATTTCTTGCGGGAAAAGTGTTACAACCTGGTGTTCTCTGCAAAATGTTAAGAAAAATTAACTTGCATTGTGGGTTGTTTGACCACGCAATATTGGGTTGTTTGACGAAGTGAATATTGCTCGGAAGAAGCAATTAAATTGCCTTTTAGCTAGATTTCGCCTTTTGCAAACTGGTCAAAGTGCGCATATTATTGTTCCAGCTAGCGCAAGTTAGCACAATTATGGTTTCATGTTCACTAGATAGCCATCGAGTCTCTGAAATTTGGCAATGCAATGGATAGCCCAGATGACGTTTTGATTGGTTTAGCTGTTTACTTTGTTTATACTGTGTTCCGTAGTTAGGGCCAATCAACTTTAACCCCATTTGAAACTAAAGTCTGTGTTCATTGCTGCAGCATCCGCTGTTGGAAGTGACACTGCTTCAAACTGGTCAGTATGCTTGTAGTTAGTTATGTTAGTGTCAGATCCTAATGGAGTTGTAGAACCGATATTCAACTCAGGTTGAATAGCCGATAGGTGGAGTTAAAATGGCGTTAAAGTTGCATAGTCCACCTTTAACGCTGTTATTGCAGGAAAGGTGTCTTTACCAAAGATGAATGTGTAGGGGTTGAATACCTATTCCACCAGCTTGAATCAGTTTTATTTTGTAAAACAACATATTTCATTGTTTTCTTACAAATATTTCCCAACATAAAACTAATGTCACCTTATAATAATTGATTTTGAATGCCAGTGTCTGAAATATCCAACAGAACAAAGTATCAGTCGAAAAATAAATCCAGTAAAATAAACTTAAGAAATACTTGAGGAATTAGAAGCAGACTCGTAAAAAGTGGAACAGTGAGTCTCACTTTTCCTTCTCCCTCTTCACCTACATACTAGCAGTGGAATCTACTAAACCAGGGTAAGGTAATCATCGTTAAACTAGCTAGCTATTAACCTTAGGCTATTTACTAATAAGCTAATTGTCTAGCTACAGTGGCCAACTTAGCTAACAAACTAGTTACAAAAAAAAATCCAGTGTCAACCATAAAATTAATTTTTCTGGTGAGTGGGAAACACATTAGTGTTGTCAATGTACCATCAAAAGCACACAGAATGTCTTATTGAAAATTAACATTTCATTATCAACGTCACTCTTTAGGGTTAGACAGGTTTTTGTACCTTTTTTCCTTTCTTTTCGTTTGTTTCCATGAGATTCTGAAAGAGATGAAAACATACAGTCAATACAAGTACATGGGTGACGATGCAGTACTATAAAGGTTAAAATACTCAACCTCGGCACAAGATATACCTCAACTCTCAAAGCCATGTCTTAACAAGTTTCAATCTTTCCATCTCAGCTTACACCTAGTGTAGATTGCAGAATTTAATATAACCCATGAGTCATAATTCTATACAGTCACTTGATTCGGGTATTATGACACAGGCTGAATCCCACTGATATGAAAAGAATAAGAATGCTATTGACATGAATTATTTTACCATGGACAGACCATGATATTAGGGGATTAGTTTGGCTAGGATAGACATTGTCTCTCCACTTCTCGTTGATGTGTCAGAATAGAATCCTAGAAGAAAATTGCTAATCCTCTTTTTTCTCTTTAATGAGTGATAAAATCTGGAACACGTTAAGAGTACAACATCTGAAATGCCAAACCCCTTTGTGATTTTTAAGAAAAGTCTTTGTATCACTAGCGAGCAGGAGGGGGTCTGGGAGTAATTATTATTTAAAGAAAATATATGTGAAGTTGTATTTTATTGTCTATATTGTTTTATGTTGCAGTAGCTTTGGCTGAGTAAAACAATGCAAAAAGAGTTTGAGAAACGTCTTACCCAAGTTTGGACAGAACAAAAAAAGCTTTGTGCACTGTGTGTTACATGTGTCACAAGAACAACGGTAAAGAAATCAAAACTTGGGAATGTTTGAGAAATATTTCTAAACAGACTTTCAGAAAGATATTTCAGAGATTTTTCAAATCACTGTGTCCATTTAGGCCATAGGGGCCCTGAGCTGAATTTTTTGTTAATGAGAGAGGGTGTGCCTACAGCTGTGTTCTGGGGTTTATTTAGAGCCGTTTCTTTCTGTAAAATTGTGTGAGGGTCTCCCTAACCAGAGCTTTCTTAGCTGCCAGGTACTGCCACTATGGAATTGGCTGATCACAATGTAATTAATGACAGGACTGCAAAAACAATAAGACTTGGATGTTACTGGACATGATTCTGGGATGGACAGTGAAAGTAAAATGGCCTGTGATGAGTACACAGCATGTATCATTTTTTGCAGCTGATTTTCATGAATGTACCCATGAAAAGCTTTACAACTATACCATTTGAAAATAATATACTAAGAACTGCGATCAACTCAGTAAAAACATCTGTCACACACACATGAAAATAGGCAAGAACTGTCAATCACAATGCAAGACCTGTGATATACACTTTTTGTGCTTTTGTTTGAATCGGCTTAGAAGTTGTTTTCTGAATAAATGTTAACATTTTGCAGTTTTAATTACCATTGTTTCTTAATGTTGTCTGGGTGTCTTCTCACGCAATACATCTATTTTTCTCAAAACATAATAGATCAAAAGTAAGAAGAACAATTTGCTTAAGACGCTAGCTTGAATTTTGTATTTATTCCAGATGACTTTCATTTCAAATGAGTTCAATGGTTTCTTTGATGTGCAAAGTAAACATGTAATGCATGGCTAACTATGCATCCGAATGGTGTATAACTCTACAGCAAAGATGGGAAGATGAGAAAAAATTTGAGGATCAACACAGAGACTGTGTCTGAGAGCACAAAAAACTGAATCCAAAACATTCTAGTTCACTGGATCTTCCCAATGGTTGTCAGATATGCAAACCAACCTAATTATACAAACATTTGTAAAAAATGTACATGCAGAATCTTACATTGTATAAATAATATAGAAGATACCAAATAGGCAAGATCAACATGCACCTCATATCAAAGAAAATGTCCACCATTATCATTACTCAGCTGGATCATTCCATTTCAGTAGCAAGCCGTGACACACAATCTCAGATTGTTCTAAAATGGTTGCTGGCATTCCTGCTACATCATTTTGTAGAACATTTATTTGATGTGTGAGAAATTGGGTTCCATGGAAGGTGATTGGTAATCGAACATGGCTGCCTTGCTTTGTCGGAACTTGTGGTGGCTTGGGTGAATGTTAGCTCAATCAAGGAAGAAGACCTGAGAGTTTGTTCCTTCCACCGTTTTAGATTTCTGGTGTAGACTTTCTATGGCTAGCTTTTTAACTAATGTAACACATTTTTTCACTAATTTAATTTGACTATGTTTATTTGGGTTCCATACATCTTAATCATTAGCAAGTAGCGGTATGGTCAAAATCCAATGTTGTGTACTGTGTGTACAGTTGTGTACTGTGTGTACAGTTATGTACTGTGTGTACAGTTATGTACTGTGTGTACTATTGTGTACTGCGTGTGTAATAATGTTAAGAATGTTATATGAATCCAATGATTTCTTTGGATTGGGTGGAATCCATTTGTCTATATTATCAGAGATTTGACTGTGGGATTGTGGATGTCTAAACCCTCTTTCTTGTGCTTGGAATGACTCGGTTGACACCACTGTTTATACAACAGGTGTCCTCACTTAGGCACATGGCTCAGCCCAGCTCCAAAAGTGTACCAGGAATTTATTCACTGAGGATTTAGGCAATAAATATCGGTCACCGTGTTATGGAGAGTCAGAACAACAACGAGACAGACCAAGACTGTCCCCATAGCATGACCGAGCTCTAATGGTTTTACACTCATGACAATTGATTTCTGAATAGAATCCCCCATATTCCATCTGTAAACAGATTGTGACTAAAAAAGTGGTAAAACACTTTAATGAATGGAACAAATTACCATCAAAGAGGGCCAACATTGAAAACACATTTTCACAACACGTACTACAAACACACATCTGCTGTGAAATGGCTTGCAAAGGAAAACTGCATATTTATGAAGGCAAAGTGCATCTGACATGAAAGAGAAATTATTATTTTGGCAAATGCTTCAGTACCAGCTCCTTTGGTCTGATAACGCATAGATGTCTTTCAAGTCCTCTCCCAGGGCAAGCAGATTGACTTCCATCATTAACACATCCACTGATGAATCAACAGCTGAGAACTCCGCTGTATACCACACGGGAGTGTTAACCGTTAACAGTCAAAAGATACAGATGGTACCTCTCCGATCTACCCCTGTATTTTGGTTACATTTTTTATAAAGACTGTTCTTCCTAGAACTGTACACAGTCCGGCATGTGTCAGACACAACACTGCCAAAAGCATCCTTAGCTATGGACACATTGCAATACACTTCTAGAAACCAGTCTTCCTGACATTTCATCACTGTATCATTCGATAATTTAAATCTATCAGTAAGAAAACAAATACCAGATCTTATGGCTATCAGATGGATCAGAGGGAGAACAAAGGGTCAGTGGTGGGGGATTCTTGGCAGTGAGATAGATTGTTGTCAATGTGTGAAAACAATGTGTCAAATACTCTGGGTTGGCTTGGGAGCATAGATGCTTACTCAAAGTCACTACTTCAAAATAGCCTAATTTAAGACAAAGATGCACTCTTAAACTCTTGTAATGGCTAGAGCTTTAAGAATGTGGAGAAAAGAGTATAGTTTTGTGTTTCTTTTGAACTAACTGAAAGTACATACTACCACATGGCAACATGCCTTTCCCCAAAATAAATCAAATTAAAGTAAACCTTGGCATGGCACAACAATCTATCTCACTGCCAAGAATCCCCCACCAGTTGTCCAAATGGATCTGTGTAATATCATACTGCATTGATTATACATTGTCCAGCTCTAATCTCCAAACTTTGGCTGTGATTCATGGCAGGGGATTCCATTATATACACTATCATTCAAAAGTTTGGGGTCACTTAGAAATGTCCCTGTTTTCCATGAAAACATACATGAAATTAGTTTAAATAGGAAATATATACCATGTGAAACTGGATACTGGACTCTCTGATGCGCAGACCTCAGGCTGTGAAAATTGTCAACAACACCTCTTCCTCACTGACTCAACACTGGGACTCCACAGAGATGTGTTCACAGCCATCCACTCTAATCCCTCTACTGCTTGGCTCTGCACTTCACCAACTCCATCATCAAGTTTCCAAAGACACAAATAACGAGTCAGCCTACAGGGAGGAGTTATGCAAACTGACATTGTGATGCCAGGAAAACAACCTCTTCTTCAATGTCTGCAAAATAAAGGAGATGATTGTTGACTTTAGGAAAAGGGGGAACACGCCCCAATCCATATTAACAAGGCTACAGTAGTACAGTAGTACAGTAGTAAGTAAGCAGTTTTAAGCTCCCCTGCATCCACATAGCTGAGGACCTGTCACGGACCATTAATGCCACCAGTGTCTACTCCCTAAAGCAGCTAAAAAGCATGTCACCGTGGCTCCCTGTACCTACCACAAGAGCATACAGCCTGCATCCTGGCATCACGGCCAGGTAAGGGAGTTGCATTGTGAATATGACTGTTACGTGAAGATAAATACGTTTTGTGGTGTGAAGAGATTAATTTACATGATACTGATACTGAAAAAGAACAACCTGACAGGTAAACATAAATGTCTTCCTCCCAACCACTGCAACCATCTGTGTCAGGGCATGTCTCCCAGCAATCCCATTTCTACTGTTTACAAAGGTGACCCTGCACTCTTTTGAGAACAGGTGAACAACCTAAATAATGTTGTGCTTGTGAAGATGAATGCCACCCTTAACAGATTGCTTTAGCTCCCCAGGGAGAAAACACAGACAAGGTTGGGTTCCCTCCCTTCCTCCTGCTTTGTCTCCTAAACCAAAGGTGAGGGAGTTCAAAACAGATCAAGTGTCCCAGAAGGTTTGTTCACCACAGAAATGTCTCATCTGATTTTGAGGCAGGTGGAAGTGTGATGGACAGTCTGGTTTCATTTTAGTGAAAATCAAACTAACAACTCTAGTTACACCATGCTCCAGGTGAGCAACACAGGACCCTAAGTCTCCATAATTCCCATGTTTTCCCACATAATCTAAGAGTATTTTCCACTATAACTTGTTCCCTTTCTTGGCTTTTTTCTTGGATGGTTGAAGGGAGTCACTCGTCCATGCTAATCTTGGAAATATGTGTGGTTAAAAGCCAGGCAGTCATTTCAAAGTCAGCCAATGCAAAGTCTTGCATTTCTGGGCTTTGCCAATGCCTCTGGGGCAAGCAGCACCTTTGTGCTGTATCTTTGTTACTAGTGAATACCTTTTTCTAGCATCAATCTGATATACTACTTTATCTAACACCTAATATCACATTCCTTATAGGTGCATGGTGATTGACACATCATCAGTGTCCACTAGGGGATCCTACTGAATTTATCCTGAAATCAAGTGAATTACTATTATTTAACACAGGTGGAAGCCAAGAAACCTGGTGTGTGATTTTGTAGGTGACTGGACACTTGAGCTAAGGGGGCACATTGATAGACTAGAGGGGCCATGTTCAAGCTGTGTTTGAGGCTGAATATCTCCGGCTGTCATTCACGTACAAATATATGTCATTCTTTTCAACAGAATCTCAACAGAATCTCTTTCATTCCTAGCATATACTGTTCTGCTGCAATTAATTGAAATGTGTGGCTGGCGAATTAGTTTGTCAAATCACTTTTTAATTGTGACAAGTGAAAACGTACCCTTGAGGGCTTAACCTGTACTCAAAACCAGTCTGTGAATTATCTGACCATTCGAGAAGAGCTACTGCACAAATACTGCAATGCACAATTGATTGAATTTAGACCTATATTCTGGTTTCCCAGCAACAGCATAGAAGCCTCTGTGTACACATTTTTTGCTACATTTACATTTCAGTCATTTAGCAGATGCTATTATCCAGAGCAACTTAAGTAGAGTGCATACATTTTCATAATTTCTTCATAAACACCATTAAGCATAGTAACCATTAAACACAATATATCACTCCTACCATTAGCTATGCAGCATACTGGGTTCAGGTCTGCTCTGTCCCTGCTCTGTTAATTATACAAATATTTTCCCTGGAAGTAATCTGTAGATGTACTCATCCACATAGCCATGATACAAATTTGAACATTAACGTTAAAAACACATTCTCTGAATGTATTCAAATCATTAATTTGAAAAAAAAAAATACATACCTGAATCAAGTCGTTTATTCTGCTGGCTTCTTTTGGTGCGATGAACGGTATTTTCTCTGTCTGCTGTGTAGTGAGAGTTTTCTTCACTGTTCCCCAGAGGCAATCTATTCTGTTGGTCAGTGAGTAAAAAATGCTATCATTTTTAATTACAACTGTATATTGCATTATCTTTATAATGTCATGCCTCTGAAGGACTTCCAACTAACCAATCATGGCAACTTGCATAAATGAAGTGTGTTCATCCCATACAATTAATGGAAATAGGGGTCAGTGTGTACAAAGGACAGAGAAAGAATTGTTGTTCTGATAATATTTGAAATGCAGACTAGAACCCTGCTGGGAAAGATTAGATTTGTGTCTTTATTTTGGCCTTTGTGGACACAAGATTGAATTACTTGGCTTTGTTCAATGAGTATAAGACCGACACTTGTGGAACAGAGTTTAGAACGAAATGAGATTGGCAGAGTTCCACTACACAGATACTACACACTAAAAAAACAAGTTATTTGTCTGTTTCTGAGAGAGAACCCTTTGAATAGACATTCTGTACTGCAGGTATACATGGAACCTAAGTGTTGTTCAAAGCGTTCTCCCATTGGGTCAGCAAATAATTCTTTTGTAATCCATTTATCATGTCTAGGATGACATATGGAACAAATGAGAGGCTATGAAGGAGAGGGAGGAAGAAAGGAGCATAGGGAGAAGAATAGAGGGAGAAATGGAGAAGCAGAAGGGGATAGGGAGAAAAGTAAAGGGAGAATAGGATAAGAAGAAAATAGTAAAAATATTTCAGCTAAATGCCCAACTCCAGGGTAAACAATGTGAAAACATGATTCCGCTGATGGAAGGCATCATGCTTGTCTGAATGTTACAAGATGCAGAAAACTAAATTCAGGCAGAGTCTGCTATATATCAGGCAATCAGATTTTGGACTCACAGTGTTGCTCTTGGAAGAGCATGGCACTCATTGCTATATTTCCTACTTTATAATGTGGTATTGATAACTCATTGAGAATATCACATTTTATGACATTTTATAATAGAAAGCAGTACCCATTAATTCCAAAAGTCCACCATCATCCTTTAGATAGGCAATGAAAACTGACTATTGACTTGATTTGAACATGAGTCATCTGCAACAACTTAAATCAAAGATTAGTGGTCACCTACACAGATAAGCAGATGTTATTGCAGGTGCAGGAAAATGCTTGAGTTGCAACATTTAAGGTTTCTGGAGCCAATCTACGGTTCTTCAAATGGAAACTGTATAAGTTCCTTCAAAAACCTTTAATAGGGCAGAACCTATTGAAGACAAACCCCTAAAATACAGAAATAAATCAAGTCACAAAAACAATCTAAAAGATCAAAGAATAAGAAATATTAGAACTAGAAAAATAACAGTATGCACAGCAGTGATGAATTAAAATGAGTGACCGTATGGTAAGAATACAATATAAGGGACAAATGCCAACGTTTTGTATGACTCATTGTAATTTTTCCAAGATAATGTACAGACTGGAGGCGTTTATATTCAAGGAAACTTAAAAGCAGCAATGCTCTTAGTATCAATGTGCAAGTCTGTAGATGTTGTAGAAACGTAATTATGTAATTCAAAATGTTATCTGCAACATTTTTATCCATTTTGTGGAACTCAATATTTTCCTGCTCAAACTTGTTTCCCTACTATTTGAGATGCACAAATGCATGTATGTTAGGGAATACACTTCACTATAAACAGCTTCTAACTTCTAAAAAGTTAGAAGCTGGCTAGCTAGCTACCGGTCATTACAAACCAACATATCTACAAACATTTTGGAGGCAAGCCATATTTATTTGAAAGTTATTACAGTTTTGAATGACATAATTCTGTTTCAAAACCCATCTACAGACTTGCAACATGATACTGAGAGATTTGGAGTTTGTAAAAGAATGCATTTGGGAGATTTCTATTTGTGCTGCATCTCTAGAATGATTCCCAAAGGTTCCCTAAAAATGTGCCTTCATACTTCAATTACATGGCATTTATATAAAAAAATATTGATTTGGCTCCTAAATCCTAAAAATGCCCTTTAACACTCATTTACAAAAGAAAAATACTTTTTTCCAGTGATCATTTAATGTTGAGAAGTTAATATCCACTTCAGTAGTTCCTATCAGAGAACCCTTTATAGTTCTGGGAAGAACAATTTTAGGTTCCAAGTAAAAACTTTTTAGGTTACATGTAGAATGCAGAGTGCACACAAGGTGCAGAGCAGGAGTGGGAAATCATTCCTTTTATTACTTCTTACACAGCCACAAAAACAACAAAAGGAACAGATGACCGTGAGCTGTAGCACAATGAGCCTAAACAATGAACCACACCGAGTGTGGGATAGCTAGAACCTAAATAGGCTCCCCAATTAGAGGCAACGCAGCACAGCTGCCTCCAATTGGGGAGCACCAAAACAGCAGCGCAGAGATGCCAAGAGGCACCTCTGCTGTCAGGCCCTGGCTGTGGCCCCCAGGCACATAGAGATGCCTAGAGGCACCCCAGCCAGGACCTGACAGTTTACATCAATGAGCGTTTTGTTTTCTTTTTAACATGAAATCAAAAATGTTATCAGGAGTTTTGCCCTTTGATCAACACAACAATGTCCATAATGTTAAGGTGAAAAATTAAATCTGTACATTTTTTATTAATAACAACTATAAAACAGAAAATTATTGCTTGCTTAAAGGGGAATAATGCTGAATATCTACAATTTGTCTAAGTTCATAAATCGCTTGATATAATTGTTGTACTGTCTCTCTATGCATGCAACTCTTTCACTCAACTCTCTCACTTATTATGCTCTCCCCCACTAATCCGATTTGAAATAACTTTGTTCTTTCACAGCAAATGTTCTGTCACCGCGATATCACAACATTGGCAAACCCCAATTGATTGTGGTACATGCCATATACATTTAAATGTGATAAATGTCTGTCGCTGGTTTTTAAGATAACCTTTTCTAAAATCTCCTCCAGATGGCTCATGGGCTTACTGCAAATGTTAATAATGTTAGCTAAATGGCAACACTTACCACTCGTCAATTCTTGAGGCGTGTCATGTTTTTTGACCATCTCCTCAGGAGTAAAGAGCAAGTCACATGGCTGTGTTGTGGAAAGTTGTTCCCCTTTTTCCCGCCAAACAATCTCAAACAACTCAGGAGTCTGAATTCAAAAGTAGACTTTATTGACGTCATAAAGCCTTTATGACATCAATAAAGTCTACTTTTGAATTCACAAACTCCTGAGTTGTTTGAGATTGTTGGTGGGAAAAAGGGGAACACTTTTCCACAACAGCTGTCCCTTCTGTATCTTACGCATCATGTACACATGAACTCCCGGGCGTTCTAAACTTCCAAGGTTAAATCCTGACAAAAAAAGTTGGATCTGACCTGAGTTTATAGGTAACATATCTAATTTATTTGTTGTTTTACCTCTTTGTTACCTTAGACTGAATATGGTCTCCATCTGTCCAGTGATTTGTATTACATCATGATTAGGTGTCCTGTATATCTTATGTGGAGCATCTCCAACTGTCAGGTTTTATGTGCAATTTAGAATTTGCTTGTAGCCAATCAGAAACAAGTATTCAGAGTACAGTCCCACTGAAGGTCAGTCAATCCAGAACATTTCAAGAACTTTGAAAGTTTCTTCTACTGCAGTCGCAAAACCATGAAGCGCTATGATGAAACTGGAAGAAAAAGAAGAGACTTGCCTGGGGCAAGACACACAAGAAATGGAATTTAGGCTGGTCGAAATCTGTCCTTTTGTCTGATGAGTCCAAATTTCAGATTTTTGCTTTCAACCACAGTGTCTTTATGAGATGCAGAGTGGGTGAATGGATTATCTTCATGTGTGGTTCCCACCCTAAAGCATGGAGGAAGAGGTGTGATGGTGTGGGGGTGCTTTGTAGGTGACAACGCTGTTGATTTATTTAGAATTCAAGGCACACTCAACCAGCATGGCTAACACAGCATTCTGCAGCGATACGCCATCCCATCTTGTTTGCGCTTATTGGGACTATAATATGTTTTTCCACAGGACAATGACCCAAAATACACCTCCAGACTGTGTAAGGACTATTTGACCAAGAAGGAGAGTAATGGAGTGCGGCATCAGATGACCTGGCCTCCAGAGTCACCCAACCTCAACACAATAAAGATGGTTCGGGATGAGTTGGACTGCAGAGTGAAGGAAAAGCATGACCAACTCATCCCAAACCATATGTGGAAACTCAAGACTGTTGAGGGAATACCAAGAGTGTGGAAAGCTGTCATCAAGTCAAAGGTTAGCTACTTTGAATAATCAAAAATATAAATGTAATTTTTGGTTAATACATGATTCCATGTGTTATTTCATAGTGATTCCATATGTTATTTCATCTCTTCACTATTATTCAAAAATTTGGAAAATAGTAAAAATAAAGAAATACCCTTGAATGAGTATGTGTGTCCAAACTTTTGACTGGTATTGTATATATAAGTGTGTCTGTTTAAACGGGTGTGTATGTGTGAGTTTGGACTGTTAGCTCGCTGAGATAAAGCTTAGACAGTAATAGGGAGTTCCACACCAATTCATTAGATAACTCTATAGTTTACTTTTAAATAGACTCACTACAGATTGAAAGTCCTATGTAAAAGATTGGCACTAAAAAGGAAATACTGTACCTTTATAATCATTGTTGTGAGAAAAACAAGAATGAGCATGACCTCAAATGGAGCTTAACAAAAAATTATATTTCATGGCAACTCTGCATGGGGACAGTCCACTTACACCAACTATTGTTATATTCTCCAGAGGTGAGTCATATGCTAGTACATGCCTGCCAGTCGGTGGCATATCCCTCATGAAAAAGTCCAAGTGATTAGATTGACGCTTCCAACAAAGAACCAGAGTTACGTGCATAATTATGATGCAATGTACTCGATTGGCACATATAGTGCTTTCCAATTCACTCCTACAAATCTGACACTAGCTTTTGAAAGTTTTCAGCTATTGGTTGTTTCCCTCTAAGACAATCACAAGCTTCGTACGGTAGGCTTGCTGTGCAAGGACGCAATACAAACGAGGTATTCAAAATATGTATCATAAATGATCAAGGTGTTGAAGTGTCTTTCCTAAAGTAGAGGTATTCAAAAATAAATGTATGAAAAATAGCAATTCCCTAGACATATATTTGACAATATTCCTATTTTCATGCTTTTATCTGTAATTTAACTCATGCATTGTGAAAACTCAGGATAGGCCTATGTTCAAATGGCTCCAGTGAAGCTGGTGTGCATTACTGACCTTCTCTCAAGGAATTAGTGCCCTCTCTCAGGGAATCAAGGTTACAGGTATTCAGTTTCTCACTTACCATTGAAATATTGTTAAGTTACATGTTTTAATTTGTACTTGGCTGGTGTTGTCAGGTGAACAGATTAACTAGATAACTAAATATATTAACTGATATTAGTTGAATTCCTTCTAGACGTTACCCTTGAACCACCATCTAATTCCGGTGATTGAAAATATAATTGTTAACTAAATCTTGCTGAATTTATTGCTTTCACGTTACCTGTCAAACACAGTCCAGTCAAAGTCTGGCAAAAGGCTGAATTAGGTTTAATAGAATACATTGTCGGTCTGTTGTATCAATAAGAAACAGACACTTGCATCTGTTTTGTGCAATTACATTTTTTATTGAATGCAATTGCAAAACAAATTGCATGCAATAAAATTGAAGCAACATTCAAAAACAATCCTGGGAGGATAGTGATATTACAGTTCCCTCCACTAATATTGGCACCCTTGGTAAATATGAGCAAAACAGACCGTGAAAAAAAATTATTTGGCGTTTATCCTCTTGGTCTTCCTTTCAAAATATTTACAAACCACAAACCTCTAACTGAAGTACAATGATTGAAAAAAATAAATGCACAATAAATTCAATATTTTTCTCCAAAACGTGTGCCAAAATTGTCACCCCTACAAATTATTTTGAGTAAAATCTGACAGAAGTATACTCCCATTGATATTTTATGTTATGAAATTCACCTGAGTGATTAGGAACACATTAGTGGTAAGCCATGACTTCCTCTTTCATTGGGGTATAAATTAGTTGACACAGGCCAAATTCCCATTGTCATCCATCACTGTGGGAAGGACCCGAGAATACAGTAATGATGTGTGACAAAAGGTTGTTGAGCTGCACAAATAAGGAAATAAAAGAAAATATTTTGTTATTTCAGCAAATATGAAATCAAAACCTGACTGCCTCTGCCTGGAAGCTTAAACTGGGCCGTGGCTGGATCTTCCAGCAGGACGATGATCAAAATCAAGTTTTTCCGTTGGCGATTCCTAGTCCCCTGCCCTAAACCTCATAGAAAACCTGTGGGATGAACTAAATAGTAGAATTTTATTGAGTTTTGCAAGTGAATGTGACAACAACAACAACAGTATTACTGAGGCTCTCAAGACACCACAGGTGAATGTTGGTACCTGGATCCCTTTTCCACCTTATGTTCATGTAAACATGTACGCAAATACATCTAGTGTACAGTATATAAAGAAATGACACAAATATCATTTTCTTCACTTTATCACAAAGTATAAAAGAATACCTGTAATACTTGTTAGTGCATTATCAGAACGAATGTTTTTTTTTTTTTACAATAAATACATTACACTGAATTCCTACATAAAGACCTGAACTCCATTCAATGTTGTCCTTAAAATACAATGTACAATAAAGAGGTAAACAGCTGTTGGACTTAATATTTAAAAAAAATTAAAATATTAAGAGTAGCTTTATGAGTAACTTTAAGTTTGGACATTACACTGTAATGTCCAAACTTAAAGCTACTCATAAACTCAAACTTAAAGCTACTCAACAAACAACCTTTTAACAATTTCAATGGCTGTTGGTATTAGCTGTGATCCCAGCAACAGCCAGGCTTCTGTGGATGCTTTGCACACTGCATGCAGGCTTAAAAATGAGTTTGTGCTTAACGCTGCACCTGGCCGACATTAAAACCGGGCAGGAAAATAAAGGGTGAAAGCAGTGCTGGGAGTTTATTTTGTTTATCAGTGGGGCCTTTGATATCCCAGCCAGCCCGTAAAGAGAGAGGACAGCCAAAACTTCAGCTAACCTGACAGGCACTCATTACAGTCTGTAGAGCCTGAGACAAGATCTCTGAACCTCAGCTTTGTGTCAGCTACACTCTAATGGTACTTTTCCTCTGAGGTACTAGAACCACTATATATTTACTGAATATCTGTTGCACACTTTTAAGACAGAAATTAAATTTACATTGCATTTTTTTTAAATGAAGAGTAAATGTGTGAACACTGATCCGTGAAGGTATTCGGTTTCATACTTACTGGAGGAATGTACTTATTGTTGCTCTGGATAAAAGCGTCTGCTAAATGACTGAAATGTAAAATTATGATTTTAGGTCTCCATATTTGACAGGAGAACATGCTCTCTGAGCAGAAATTGTCTTTCAGTGGTATGGGTAAAACAATCTGAAGTTAGATAAACTCATGTCCATACTATTCTAAATTAATTCATATTAAATATTCAAGTTGCAGAAAGACATGGAAAAAAACAAAGTTTTGTCCAAAGACAGTGATGGTTTATATTGTCCATAGCAAAGACTTAAATATGTATTGAATTTTTTTTTTTTTTTTTATATTTTCAAGTAAGCAAGAAATGCATATCAATGATCAGGAACAACTGGAAAAGAGCCTGGAAGCCCAGCAAACTTCTAGACAGCAATACTGTCAATAATTAAAGGAAAGCAATCCTGGGAAAAGGGGCTGCAGAAACTATTTTCAATGAGGGATTCCTCAGCCTCCTGGGAGGACTAATGCACACCCATGATCAGGGTTTTTCCAGGCTCAAAATTAGGCAAAGTTAGTACCCCAACCCCTGCATTCCACCGGACGCCCCCCTGTGATATACAACCGTTTCCAAAACAGTTGGGACGCTGCGTAAAATACGCAATGATGTGCAAATCATATATCCTTATATTTAATTGAAAACAGTACAAAGATGACATATCAAATGTTGTATTTTTGTTAGTTTTTGGAACAATACATGCCCATTTTGAATTTGATGCCAGCAACACGTTTCAAAAAAGTTGGGACAGGAGCATTTTTACCGCAGTGTTGCATCATCTCTTCTTTTTACAACGCTCTGTATGCATTTGGGAACTGAGGATACCAATTGCTGTAGTTTTTAAAGTGAAATATTTTCCCATTCTTGCTTGATATAGGATTTTAGCTGCTCAACAGTTCAGGGTCTCCTTTGTCGTATTTTTCATTTCATAATGCATCAAATGTTTTTAATGTTTGACAGGTCTGGACTGCAGGCCAGTTTAGCACCTAGACTCTTTTACTACGGAGCCATGCTGTTGTAATACGTGCACAATGTGGTTTGGCCTTGTCTTGCTGAAATAGTCAAGGCCATCATTGAAAAAGACGTCATCTGGGTGGCAGCATACGGTGCCCCAAAACCTGCATATATTGTCCAGCATTTATGGTGCCTTCACAGATGTGCAAGACACCTATGCCATGTGCACTAATGCACCCCCATACCATCACAGATGCTGGCTTTTGAACTGTGCGCTGATAAGAAGCTGGATGGTCCCTCTCCTCTTTAGTCCGGAGGACACGGCGTCCATGATCCCCAAAAATAATTTCAAATTTTGATTCGTCAGACCACAGGACAGTTTTCCACTTCATCTTAAATGAGCTCAGGCCTAGAGAATGGGTTGGCAGCTCTGGATCTTATTTATATATGGTTTCTTTGCATGGTAGAGTTGTAACTTGTATTTGTGGATGCAGCTATGTACCTTGTTCATAGACAATGTATTTTGCAAGTGTTCCTGTGTCCATGCAGTGATGTCCACTACAGAATTGTGCCTGTTTTTAATGCAGGGCTGTCTGAGAGCCCAAAGATCACGGCCATCCAATATTGGTTTTCGGCCTTGTCCCATGCATTCAGAATTTTCCTGAATCTATTAATGATTTTGCATACCCCAAACTTTTTGCTATTTTACGTTGAGAAACTTGATTCTTAAATTGTTTCACTACTTGCCTGTGCAGTCTTTCACAGAGTGGTGAGCCCCTCCCCATCCTCACTTATGACAGGCCCATCCTCTCTGGAATGATATTTTAATACCCAATCATGATACTGACCTGTTGACAGTTGAACAAATTAGTTGTATGATATTCCACCAGGTTTTGTTTTTTAACATTACACAACTTCTCTAGTCTTCTGTTGCCTCTGTCCCAACTTTTTTGAAATGTGTTGCTGGCATCAAATCCAAAGTGGGCATATATTTTTCAAGAAACAATAAGATGTCTCAGTTTCAACATTTGATATGTTGTCTTTGTACTAGTTTCTATTGAAAATAGGGTTTAAATGATTTGCACATCATTGCATTCAGTTTTTATTTGCATTTTTCGCAACATCACAACTTTTTTGGAACAGAGTTGTACTTTATATAATGGCTTCACACTTGAAAAAAGACAACTATTATAGTCTTAAATCTGCCCTGTAGTCCATGTAGCTAATGTACGCTACAAGGTCCTCACTAATAGTAACTGAAATATATAAGCAATATACTTATTCTATATATTAACATGTTTCATATTTTATCTTTTTTTAACATATGTAGGTTTTTACCCTCTTTCATGTTTTTTTTCATTCTCCTCTGCCTGTTGATGGCTAGTAGACATTTTATGGGATTTAAGTGCATCCAGCCTATAGTTTCTGCTTGGCTGTTCAACTAAGCTCCCAAACACATTGGCTCCACAATTCAACTAGCACACAGAGCATATCATTCCCTCTTCATTATGCCTGAGCTACCCAAAAAACATTTAGCCTATGAGCGTCTTAACCACTAGCTCTATGTTAGAGTATCTAGGAATCACATAGTACATGTGAAATCCCTCATCAAGCTTTATAATTTATCACAGTCAATTGTTGTCTATTTTCATTGTTATACTATGCTCTTGTTAATTTGACTTAAAATTTCTTAATAATTTGACAATTAAATTTGACATGCTCTTGTTAATTTGACATTAAAAACGCAACAGAGCTGTGTGTATTACAGCCTCGTCCCATTGTTTTTCTCCATCCTTGCCTTAACGCCACATCATTTATCCCCTTCTCTTGACTTCTTTCAGCTGTATTAGGCTCTGCTGCTTGCGCTGATCCAGTGTCTTCACACTCATATTTATATTGTTAGTGACTTAATATGTTAATTGTACATTTTTACACTGTATATTGCATTAATAATGTATTTGGGGACAGTACATACCCTAATCTAATCATCTTTTCACCAGTCTTCGCCATCTTCGTGAGCTCTCTTGAAAAAAATCAGTAATTCTACTAGAAGTCATCTGAAACGTAAAAAAAGGGATTGGATGTAGTTTAGTTATTATTACGTTTTACTGAAATATGTTGACATGCTTGGGTGTAAACAAAAACTAGGATCCACTTGTTTTTCCGATGTTACACATCTCTGCGATGTCAGGACTGGTCTGGTCCTGTATACAAGGTTGCCAGATTTCATGGACAGTAAACCGAGAAACTGCATACTCCACAAAAAACCTGAAGCGCTATTTTCTCTATATAACCCTATCTGTAAATCCAACCCAACACCATTAAACATAGCCTAATATTGGCAGTGTTGCCATACCCATATGGCAACACTGCCAATATGAAAAAAGTTTCCTCCTACAATCACATTCACTGCAGTATTTCGCTGGTAAATAACGTATGAGGGCAAAATTACATTTTACCATGCCAACACACAGAGGTCGGTGCGAGATTTTGGGAAGGCAGTCGCCTTTGAGGTTTATCTGCTGGAAAAACCCTGATGTCAATGTCCACACCGAATCCTTCTGGGCCTGGACATTAATCTAGAGAAGGCATTGCAGGCTGCTGTAGAAGCAAAAGGCAAAGTTCATAAATGCAATTAAGTTCAAGTATTCACTGTTTATTTAAAGTTAACATCAATACTTTAACTACAGGTTGTCATAAGTGACATTCTGATGTTCACTAATTTAATTAACATATGCTTGTTGAGTCTTGAGGGTTAGGCCTATGGATTGGTTTGGCACATGTTTGTGTTAAAAACACATGGCCCTACTTAAGTGCATAGTTTGTCTCACCACACAACCCAGAAACCATTACTCCAATCCAGGGCACACTTCTATATTATCAGCAGCCAGGCTTTCCTTAGAGGTCCAGTACTACTAGCCTATATAATGTTTGCGTTCTAAAATATCCCTCAATAACAAAGTCTCCCCGCAATATTATATTCAATAATCAATGGCTGTTTTTACATATCCTAAAGTTAACAGTCCAACAATAAATGTAAGACCTGCTTATTGACTTTTGACGCTGAAACATGAATCTGAATGGTCTGAAATGTATTTGACACCAGTGACACAAACGCTACTTATAATGAAACAGATTAGAATAAAAGGGAATAAGGATCCCCTTTATGATTATGCAGACCCATCCACTGCTCCATAAAAATGCACTGTTGCCCTTGACATTTCTGTTTAAAAAAGGCTGCCATCTCTGCATGTCGTTCTGTACTTGAAGTCTGTTTACAATAGACTTACATCATGATCATCTAGAAAGGAAATAAACAAACAAAGCCAATTGGTAATTGGATAAACACATAGCTAACCATTTGATAAACCTAGCAAACTAAATGTAACCACATAGCTAGTAGCTATACTTGGTAAGGAAATACACATCTCAGTCTGTTGATTCATGGCAAGTACATACCATGGCTTAGCATTGCATGGGCATGATTGTTTATGCAGTGGTTACAATGAATCATTGATCTTTTTTTTCTTTCTTTCTTTGTTTTTACTTCCTAATTTTTTGATATCCAATTTGTGATTAAGGCTTGGCTTTAACTCAGTAACTCCAAGTGCACCCAGGACAGTCAATATATGATGCGTGTCTGTTGAAGAACATTTGATGCCGTTTTGGTTGCTATCACGCTGCTTGGACAACCAGGAAGTCTGGAGTGGAATCCTTATGTGCTGGAATGAACGCACTCTCTGGCCTTGTAGCCTGATTGACTTCACAGGCTCCCAAACCGCCAAATGCAACTACTGCTCACCCAAACCTTGACAGTACTGGCCAATTGCAATGCCCTCCACAGAACCCCTGGGCTAATCCGTGAGCAGGATCCTAGTCTCACTTTACAGGCAATTCTGATTGCCTGTAAAGTGAGACTGAAGAATGTGAATGAAATATCCGTTTTAGTTAACTACAGCAATGCTTTCTGAAGGCTAACCAGGGACATTTCCAAGGACAGTTTTCATGGAGACAGGCCCCAGAAACAGGGATCGTTAGCAGAAATGTCTGTCAGGGACATCTGTCTGGTAAACTTAAATAAAGACTATGGGTCAAGATAATTACACAGGCTTAAAAATAAAAATGAAGATTGCTTGTCACCAAACCCATGACAAGAATGGACTGAGCAGTAGGGGCAGAGAGAGCTGTTCATTCTAACAGGAGCTTAATAAGTTTCTCGGCACATAACACACCTCTATACCTCTGCATGTTTGAGTGAAATGTGACTGACATGGAGGAAAAGTAAGAAAGTGGCAAGTAATCTACTGTTATTATTCAGCTTTGTGTTGCTAAATATATGCATATAGGTTAACTTGTGTATGAAAAGATCTGTACAGTAGAAACTTATAAGGGCTGGTGAAATTGGTTTGCGAACATATCCCTTAATTCAAGCCCAAATGCCTCTCTCAGCTTGTCTGTTTGTACATGTCAATATAAACTGAAATGTTATGTAAAGGATTATGTGAAATAAAGTGAATTTTCTCTTTTTTTACTGTCAAAGGCTCAAAATGTGGTTAAGCAACAGGGAAATAGGTTATGAATGAAACCCACCATGAGTGTATACTAAATATAACTCAGCAAAGCCCAACCCACAGAAATACCCGTGCCAAGTTAGAACAGGAAGTAAACAAAAGGTAAAGGATCACAAACAGGAGGGAAAAAGTTTCAGGCCAGTATTATCTCAATGAATGGGAGAAAACAAGAGAAGATTTTTTTTCTCCTTCCTCATTCAAACTGAAACACTGTACGAGCAGTGCTTCAATATTAGCTGGCACAGCCCACGTAAGAGACATCTAGACAAGATGACCTGCGCAGTAAAAACATTTGCTGACTGATGTGTTGTCTCCAAACACTGCCAACTTAATTCAGATTGTCTTGCCCGACAACATAAACTGAAATGTTATGTGTCACTGATGTATGGTTGTAATATAATACAGTCTGAGATTCCTTCCATTGCAATTATTTAGGTGATGTCAAAATGTGGAGTTATCAGAGATGTGATCATTCTTAACCAATCAGAGTTTTAAAGCCAATGACATTTTCTAACTGTTGCGTTACCCCCTTGTGTTCTGACCCCAGCCCAACTAATTTCTTTCACATCTCGCCAAGCCGTACAAATCATCTCACTGCTTGCTTAACCCGGACATTTTGTCTAGTACACAAATGGTGGAGTAGGATGCATTCCATAGCCAAAAAAACACAACTGAGTTCACAGTCACCTGACCTATCACAAGGAGTCCCTAGAGAGCAACGAGACAAGGCAGCCCTGTTAAACATCCACCTGTCTACCTAGTCAGAGTTGAATCAATTTGTGCCACCGAATGCTAAACCCCTGGCCGCAAGACAGCAGCTGTACTGAGCAACAGTGACTGAGACCACAGCACCACTCAGGGGCATTCTTATTTTATGTTCCCAAATATTGTTTAGTTTCGGCCATGCTATGGATTTATTTGAGTTTTTTCCTCCTAATGGCTTCTATGATTTTTAATGAACACCTCTTTAGTCCTCATGTCTGCAGACACCAATAGCAGATGACAAAAGCAAACGCAAAGCCTAGAATAGGGCTCTCTCAAATAAGTTAGGTCCAGAAATATTTGGACACTGACACAATTTTCATAATATTTGCTCTGTACGCCACCACAATGGATTTGAAATTAAACAACTGAGATGCAATTGAAGTGCACTTATAGCTTTAATTCAAAGGGTTGAACAAAAATATCCTATGAAATGTTTAGGAATTGCAACCATTTTCATACACAGTCCCCTTATTTCAAGGGCTCAAATGTAATTGGACAAATTAACACAATCATTTTTAATACTTTGTTGAGAATCCTTTGCAGCCAATGACTGCTTGATGTCTGGAACGCATGGACATCACCAAACACTGGGCTTCCTCTTCTGTGATGCTTTGCCAGGCCCCGGCTGCTTCTGTCTTCTGTCACATCATCAATAAACACTAGTGACCCAATGCCATTGGAAGCCATGCATGCCCATGCCATCACACTGCCTCCACCGTGTTTTACAGATGATGTGGTATGCTTCGGATCACGAGCCGTTCCAAGCCTTCTCCATACTTTTTTCTTCCCATCATTCTGGTACAGGTTGATCTTATTTTCATCTGTCCAAAGAATGCTGTTCCAGAACTGGGCTGCCTTTTTTAGATGTTTTTTGGCAAAGTCTAATCTGGCCTTTCTATTCTTGAGGCTAACGAATGCTTTGCACCTTGTGGTGAACCCTCTGTATTTGCTCTGGTGAAGTCTTCTCTTTATGGCAGACTTGGATAATGATATGCCTACCTCCTGGAGAGTGTTCTTCACTTGGCTGGATGTTGTGAAGGGGTTTTACCATGGAAAGGATCCTATGATCATCCACCACTGTGGTCTTTCGTGGATGTCCAGGCCTTTTTGTGTTGCAGAGCTCACCAGTGCGTTCTTTTTTCTCAGAATGTACCAAACTGTTGATTTGGCCACTTCTAAAGTTCCTGCTATCTCTCTGATGGATGTTTTTTTTTTGCAGCCTAAGGATGGCCTGTTTCACCTGCAATGAGATATCCTTTGACCGCATGTTGTGGGTTCACAGCAACAGCTTCCAAATGCAAATGCCACACCTGGAATCAACTCCAGACCTTTTACCTGCTTAATTGATGAAGAAATAACGAAGGATTACCTGTCCATGAAATAGCTTTTCAGTCAATTGTCCAAGTACGTACTGGGGTTAAGATTAGGGTTAAGGTTTCAAGTAAGGTTACGAAATGAAAAAGTTTAGGCTAAGGTTTGGTTAGGGTCAGCTATCACAGCACTGGGGTTAAGATTAGGGTTTGGGTTAAGGGTGTCCCATTGCACATTGCCTATGTTTGAAAATAAAATGAATAGTCTTTGTATGTGTTTAACTGAATTACACAACTGAGCGTTGAAACAAGTTTTGCTACGTTAGGATAGCCTACATAATAATTTTAGAATGAATTATTTCAAATAACTAACCTATGTGCAGCAGAGCGAGAGGTGAAATATTACGAAGCGCAAGAACATTTTGTCATTTCTTTGCGGTTGCATTTTGTGAAGACCAATGCCAAATGAAGTAATTATTTGGAGGAGCCAAATTGTTGGATTTGCTCCAGAAAGGTAGCGGTCAAAAGCGCGAACACCACAAATCTGAAGAGCCATCTCTGAACTCACCACGTGTATTCTTACGAAATTATTAGTCTAACAATATAATAGTGGCATAAAATTAACAATATAGACAATTAAATCGTTAATCGCAATTATTTGTGTGACAACTAATCATCAACTAAAATGTTAAAATCGTGACAGCCCTAGCCTAGAATCAAGACTAGACGCCTCTCTTATGCCTGCACAAAGGAGGTGACAGAACACATGACTAACCTGAAACAATTGTCCAGTCAATTGTCCCAATAATTAGAGCTTGGGGGACTAAGCATAAAAAAAATTTAATTTCTAAATGGTAAAACCAATAACTACTCGAATATGCTTGAATAAAAGCTGAGAATCATATCCTAACACTTAAAACTCATAATTGTTTGAATTCAAATCCAAATGAGGAACAACTGCAGGTTGGAAATGACGGTGGAAGAGTTACTCATGATACAAGTATACAAGTTTAAAGAGCATGAGAGAGGTAACAGTAGAGACGGTTTAAAGCAAGGGGAACAGAGTAACCTTGACAGGATAGAAGCCAGAGGGGAAGCGGAGACGTAGAGAGGAACATCTAATATTAGAGGAACCCAGTATGGGCTGGGGCGGAGTTGGAAGGAGTGTGGAGTATCACCACCACTGAAACAGATGCTGACCTGCCAAATGCTAACCTAATGCGCTGGGGCTTTGAAAGGCTGGTGAGACACATTGTCTAGACTATGCAACATGAGTCTGCTGTGAGACATGAAGTATTCCTATACAGGTGGTGTTTCCAGGTGAGTTTTAAATTGCCTCTTTTATATTAACGGCGGACATCTCATTGTTTGCGCTGTACTAAGGGAAGTAAGGGTACAGACCTTTCATGCTGTTTTGCTGCTTCTGGGACTGGGACCAAGACAGTGCACCCATCTGAACTTCACACAGTGAAGATGCCAGGAAGGTCTATACTGCATGGATCATCCAATCAATATTTATATACAAAAATCACCCACATCCAAAAGGGTTCCGGAAGGATTATCAAATGAATTCGTATGTTTGTCAAAAATCAGACAGATTAAAATCTGCAACATTTTTGGAGAAGATCATAACCAGCTATTTTTTAACAAACATGTTTAGAAGTGTTTCCCCTACTTTCTTTCCCAACAGAGTGTGTGTGTGTGTGTGTGTGTGTGTGTGTGTGTAGGGGGGTGGGGGGTGACATCAACAACACAAAAGGCTTGATTCGTGAAATCCTACAAACACGTTTTTGCAGAATCCTACAAACACGTACTGCAGAAACGTCCTCCCTGTACACCTGTCACTCCTGCTTGTAAACTTTATTTTCATAACATTATTTGGCAATAATTTCTTAACATCATTCCCTAATAATAACCTAAGTACTCCTTCTCAATTAACCTTTCTTTCTTTCTTTCTTTCTTTCATGAATCACCTCCCAAACTCCTAATAAAAGAAACTAGCTACTAACTAATGAGGCAATATGAATTCCATGTACAGTGCATACATAGAATAGTATATAGTGTGGTTGGATTTATAACACAATCCCTCACCAAAACTAAAAATAGGACTTTTTTATATTACAACCCCGTTTCCAAAAAACTTGGGATGCTGTATAAAACGCAAATAAACAGAATGCAATGATGTGCAAATTATTTGTCCCTGTATTTAATTGAAAATAGTACAAAGACAACATATGTTGAAACTGAGAAATGTTATTGTTTTGGAAAAATACACACCCGTTTTGAATTTGATGCTGGCAACACGTTTAAAAAAATTGGGACAGGGCATGTTTACTACTATGTTGCATCACCTCTTCTTTTACCAATACTCTGTATGCGTTTGGGAACTGAGGAGACCAATTGCTGCAGTTTTGAAAACGAAATGTATTCCCATTCTTGCTTGATATAGGATTTCAGTTGCTCACTAGTTCGGGTTCTCCGTTGTTGTATTTTTCATTTCATAATGCGCCAAATGTTTTCAATGGGCGACATGTCTGGACTGCAGGCAAGCCAGTTAGGCACCTGGACTCTACACTATGGAGCTATGCCTTTGAAATATGCGAAACTGTGGTTTGGCATTTTCTTGCTGAAATAAGCAAGGCCTTCCCTGAAAAAGACGTCATCTGGATGGCAGCATATGTTGCTCCAAAACCTGTATATATTGTTCAGCATTAATGGTGCCTTCACAGATGTGCAAGTCACCCATGCCATGTGCACTCATGTACCCGCATACCATCACGGATGCTGGCTTTTGAACTGTGCATCAATTAGCCGGATGGTCCCTCTCTTCTTTAGTCCGGAGGACGCGGCATCCATGATTCCCAAAAAGAATTTCAAATTTTGATTTCAAACCACAGGACAGTTTTCCACTTTGCCTCGGCCCATCTTAACTGAGCTTGGCCCCAGAGAAGGCGGCAGCGTTTCTGGATCTTGATTATAAATGGTTTCTTCTTTGCATGGTAGAGTTTTAACTTGCATTTGTGGATGCAGCGATGTACTGTGTTCACAGACAATGGTTTGCGGAAGTGTTCCTGAGCCCATGCAGTGATGTCCACTACAGAATTGTGTCTGTTTTTAATGCAGTGCCGCCTGAGGGCCTGAAGATCATGGCCATCCAATATTGGTTTTCGTGCTCGTCCCTTGTGTACATAGATTACTCCAGATTCTCTGAAAGATATTGTGTACCGCAGGTGATGAGATCCCCAAATGTTATTTTTTAATTGTGTTGAACCCCTCCCCATCCTCACTTCTGATAGGCCCATCCTCTCTAGAATGATCTTTTAATACCCAATCATGTTACTGACCTGTTGCCAATTGACCTAATTAATTGTGTGATATTCGAGCAGATTTAGTTTTTAGCATTACACGTTTCCAGTCTTTTGGTGCCTCTGTCCCAGATTTTTTGAAACATGTTACTGACATCAAATTCAAAGTGAGCATGTATTTTCCAAGAAACAATATTTATTCAGTTTCAACATTTGATATGCATGTGCATATGCATATACTGTTTCATTTTGAATATAGGGTTTAAATGATTTGCACAACATTGCATTCTGTTTTTCTTTAAATTTTACACAGTGTCCCAACATTTTTGGAAACGGGGTTGTAGAAAGAATGGCATGAGTGTGTTTGGCTGTTATGTCTGCAAAAGATTACATTTTGTTCAACAAAACAATGCCATGATTTTTTTTGTCTCTAATTGTTTATTTGTTCCATGCTTTAATTTCAGATTACACTGAGACAATGAACAATGTGATTTAAAAAAAAAAACTGGAACAACTGAGGTGTTCGAACACTTTTGACCGGTAGTGTACCTGTCATAACATGTTGATAAAATGCTTATAGATCTGTAATAAATCTGTTACAGATATGTAGTGAGTAATTATTTTATAACAAATTTAATTTTGATATTCTTATATCCACAAACAGGATTTAAAATACAATGAATGATAAGGTTACAATAAGTCCACATCTGGAGGTCAATTCAGCATGTTCTTTGGTCTGGGGTGTGATTTAAAGGCTTGTCTGTCAAACATGGGTTCTGCGTGGGGTCCAAGGCAAAGAGGGAGCCCACAGCTCATTAAGGCACATGTTAACCCCCGAAAGAAACAATGATTTGAGAAATGCAAGATATTTCATTTAGTCAATGCCGCAAACAGACCACCAAGTGTTGCCCTTTATGAAGACCAACGCTACTCTGTTCTGTGTGTGAATTTGTGTACTTAAGTGTGACAAATGTATACGCTCTCTCTGTCTAAACAGCATGTACTGGGAGTCACAATGAACCATTGCATGACATTGTAGTTGAAAAGTATGTATGAGAAAAATCCTACAAAAACAATTCATTCCAAAATTGTCCTTAATTTTGTCCTGCAGTGACATGTCAAGCATTTTTGGCACAGCAGGTAGTTGTATCACTTTTGGGAAGAGAAGCCATGGGAGAGACACTAGAGCCTGGGGCTACTGTTTTATTTATTCATATAACATTTGCGTGCGTGCCATGCTGGTCTACTTATACATGTTATACTTATACATGTTATACATAGCAGTTTTACTTATTAACAATACATGAAAACAGAACAAAACCTGATTTTGTTAAAAATACAAGGTTGTTTAGGGTTGCTGAGAAAGAATCAAGAAATTTGTTTCCTAAAATGTAGGTGATTTGTGGCATCTTTGGACAACAAAAGATGAGTCAGACAACACATTTTTAGAGCGGTAGAAGACAGTTTGAATTAAATAAAATGAAAACATGTTCATCATTTATTCCAAAGATGTTTCTGTGGCCAATATGTTTAGCAGTGCTTGAATCACAGGGATTGAGAGGAAGAGTGATTACCCTGTATGTTTGGGCATGTTTCACAGTAGCTTCCTCTGCCTTTATATTTATTTTCACTTGTCATACAAACCTAAGCGTGCTTTCATGAGTAGTGTTTTTCTACCATGAAAAATGTCATTAGTCATTATGTTCTGAACAGCCCATAAAAACGGCCACAAAAAATGTGTGGAACATTTCATGACCTTCTGCATCAATAATTTAAAGAATAAACACAACTGCTACTGTTTATACTGCACGGAATCTATTGTATATAGAGTGAATGGGGGACTATTTTAAATTAGTGTTGTAAAGAACGGAAATAAATTATGTTTTGAAGCCCACTGCCTTACATGAATCAGCAAACACTCAGAGGCCCATGTTTGAACTAGGCCCTGGAACCATGTAAGACAAAATATTTGAGTGTTAACAGCATTCACCCTTGCCCAAGTGTTCTCATGTTAGCTGTCAATCACAGGAAGTTGTTGAGTGCACTCGTCATTTTAAATCTTTTTCAACAATATTACTGTGAAACTTCCTATTTCAAGTCAAATCTGTTGACAAGTCAAATCAGTTGTCTAATACCAATTCATAGCTAACAGTTATACTAAAACCCACATGCAAAGCTGCCCTATCAGCACTGTGCAGAGTAGCCTTTGGCACAGACCAAAGGTATAGTGACTCATCCAAGAGAAACACTGTGAATGGGCACTTGGTCAGAACTCATTCAAACCCAAAGCCCATAACTTTTGGAAAGGAGTATGAGAGGATCTTATGATGTGTATGGTAGAGGAAGGGAGAGGGAGATGGAGTTTGACGTGATAGACTGAAGCATGATCCCAGTGATCTGTAATCTAATATACACACCGACCAGCCATAACATTATGACCGCCTGCCTAATATTGTGTAGGTCGCCAAAACTGCCCTGACCCGTCGAGGCATGGACTCCACTAGACCTCTGAAGGTGTGCTGTGGTATCTGGCATCAAGACGTTAGCAGCAGAACCTTTAATTCCTGTAAGTTGCGAGGTGGGGCCTCCATGGATCGGACTTGTTTGTCCAGCACATCCCACATATGCTCGATTGTGTTGAGGTCTGGGGAATTTGGAGGCCAAGTCAACACCTTGAACTCGTTGTGTTCCTCAAACCATTCCTGAACCATTTTTGCTTTGTGGCAGGGCGTATTATCCTGCTGAAAGAGGCCAATGCCATCAGGGAATACCGTTGCCATAAAAGGGTGCACATGGTCTGAAACAATGCTTAGGTAGGTGGAATGTGTCAAAGTAACATCCACATGAATGGCAGGACCCAAGGTTTCCCAGCAGAACATTGTCCAAAGCATCACACTGCCTCTGCTGGCTTGCCTCCTTCCGATAGTGCATCCAGGTGCCATGTGTTCTCCTGGTAAGCGACGCACACACACCCGGCCATCCACGTGATGTAAAAGAAAACATGATTCATCAGACCATCTGCTTCCATTGCTCCATGGTCCAGTTCTGATACTCGCATGCCCATTGTAGGCGCTTTCAGCAGTGGACAGGGGTCAGCATGGGCACCCTGACTAGTCTGTGGCAACGAAGCCCCATACACAACAAACTGCGATGCACTGTGTGTTCGGACACCTTTCTATCAGTACCAGCATTAACTTTTTCAGCAATTTGAGCTACAATAGCTCGTCTGTTGGATCGGACCACACAGGCCAGCCTTCGCTCCCCACGTGCATCAATGAGCCCTGGCCGCCCATGACCCTGTCGCGGGTTCAGCGCTTTTCCTTCCTTGGACCACTTTTGATAGGTACTGACCACTGCAGACTGGGAACACCCCACCAGGGCTGCAGCTTTGGAGATGCACTGACCTAGTCATCACAATTTGGCCCAATTTGGTCAAAGTCGCTCAGATCCTTACACTTGCCCATTTTTCCTGCTTCTAACACATCAACTTTAAGGACAGAATGTTCACTTGCTGCCTACTATATCCCACCCACTGACAGGTGTCATGATAATGAGATAATCAGTGTTATTCAATTCACCTGTCAGTGGTCATAATGTTATGGCTGATCGGTGTATATACACTGCTCAGAAAAATTAAGGGAACACTGAAATCACACATTGGGTCTTGATGAACGAAATATATTAAAGTTAATAATCTTTACTGTACATTGTGTAATTCGTTGAGAACAAAATTACGTAACAATGGTTTATGGAAACCAAAATCACCAACCGATTGAGAGTTGGATTTCATACACACCGAAAATCAGAGTAAACAATTGAAATCACAAGCTGTTCCAAATTGTGTGAATTTCATCACAGCAATTCATAATGTGACTCAGTAGTGTGTATGGCCCCCATGTGCCTGTATGCACTCCTGACAATGTCTGGGCATGCTCCTGATGAGACAGCGGATGGTGTCCTGGGGGATCTCCTCCCAGACAGGAATCATGGCATCAGTGAGCTCCTGGACAGTCTGTGGTATTACTTTGTGGCATCGGATGCACAGATATGTAACGTCCCAGTGGTTCTCAATTGGATTCAGATCTGGGGAACATGAGGGCCAGTCAATGGCATCAATGCTTTCGTCATCCAGGAACTGCCTACAAACTTTGGCCAGATGAGGCCCAGCATTGTCCTGCCCCAGGAGGAACCCAGGGCACGAGCGTAAGGTCTGATGGTGGGTCTGAGGATTTCATATATATAAAATGTTACTGGTAGTAGATCATCAATAGAGCATCTACAAAAACACCTTTAGGACTCAAAGTAACTGTTACACGTTATTAGGATAGTTTAAATTAACATCTATACTGTAGATGCGATACTGTTGAAACAACCATATAACATCATTCTGCGTAGAAACCATTTTGATGGGGATGGTGCTCTTTTGAAGTGAATTTTAGAGTATAGTGGCACACACTGTTGAGTGGTTTGCAAGTGCCCAAGCTCACTGGGAAGCACCCAATCTTTAAGTCATTGTAAGGTTTCTATGCACCAAAATAATGTTTTTCTAACTCTGCAGAGAGCACATCCAGGGGACACAAGAGATACCTACAGTATTTGTGAACAATAATATTTGTTTTCAATATGATCATCATGTCCTCATTTTACAGGGCTTGAGAAGCTGTATTCTTAGCTTAATTTTTGACATTGTAATCAAAACTGTTAGCCTTTTACCCTTGAGTGTCTGAGAGTTCCCAAGGAATTAGAGGAGAAGAGAACCTTGTGGTGGTGTGAGCTGAGTGGTATAATGACCGTCATTATCAAACGTGCCACACTGGATGAGAGGTTACAGTCAGAAGACTAAGTTCAGACCAGTTGTGAAAATGTTCTCACCTCATAAGACCAGTATTAGACTAGAAATGTCCATTGAGAGAGATACTTGACTGTCCACAGAGCTCCAGATGTTGTACTAGTCTGCAGCCATGGCCAGATGGGACACAGCTGGATTGTAGCAACGCTAGCCTACATCACAGCACTCACACCAGACCAGCAAACCAACAATCATCCATTACATGCAGTCGACAGATTTAATTCAGACTCAACTACCTTGATCTGTGCTCGTTTTTCTCAACTCCTTACAGAAAAAAACAATCATACAACAAGAACAGTGTATAAAACAACTATGTCACAGAACAGTCGTCAACAACCCAGAAATGGGACATTACCATGACGATTTAATTGAAAACATCACCCCAGACATAGCTCAGTTACAGTCCCAAGGAGTTCAATAGACAGTGCATTCTACCTGAACTCATAATCAGTATTGTATAATAATGCCTTCTGTGCAAATAAGTGTGTAGTAAAACATTTACAGCTGCAAGTGTTTTCAGGTCCTGACATCTGTTCCTAACACATTTTATATTTTTTCAATATTTGACAGTGTGTTCACTGAAAGATCAGGGAACATGAAACATAGTAGACAACGAGATGAAAAAATGACAAATAATATGATAGTAATTATTATATTATTGATATCAGGTAATAGCAGTTGCCTCATGACCAGTCCTGTGATGCAACAATTACAAAAACAATGAAGGTTGATTTTATCACGCACCTCAACAATTGCTCATAGTCACTTGATCAGGAAAAAAAACAAGAATAAATGATTACATCTTTGTCATCCAGTAACCAAACAGCATTGATTAAAACAGTCAGATATGATGGGAATTTACTTCAAAAGAGATTCAAAAGTCAAACAATAGATTTTGAGTAGTAAACCATCCTGCACAATGAGAACCATGGAGTGCCAAAAACCTCCATGAGTAAACATGTTGGCATTCCTAACCAAAATAACAGTAATGAATCAGCTATGCAACAGCTATGGTCTATGCAACAGAGGGAAGGTGGATGGGTTTCATTGACGACCTATTGTATCTTCAGCAATGAAAGAATTCAAACAGATTACACTATCTGCTTGATGAAAGAATATTGCACACCCCAATCTGAATTCACACCATACCTCCATTTTAAGTAAAGTAATGACTACCATTTTCTTCTGTTTGAAAACGATATTGGAGAAAGACAAGATAGGCAGCGTACGATCGAGACCTTGGCAGTGCCATGGTGAGATAAGCGGGAAAGCCCATCTTTGTCTCTGTTCTGTCACGTCTGTTTTACTGCACCTCTGGCCTATATGGAGGAATTGCGCACACACACTTGTCATCGCAGTAGCAAAAGCCACAACTTTGAAAAACTCATCTGTATGTGTTTGTGACTCTTGTGGATTTGCCCTCTTTAAAAGAAACAGGATTTGGTTACATTTAGTAAACACACTCCATGTTGTGCCATGACAAGTTTCAAAAGCGGTCAGTATTTTGTCATAGGAAGTTAATAGGGCTTAATTAAAACCATGTGGAGCATGATCCTGCACTAGGTTGAGATCTAGCAGCTGTGCCTCTTCAAACCAATATAATTGGCTTTTTATGAAATGTAAAAGCTGCAAGAAGACCTTAATAAAGGAGAAGACTCTTCACAACGGCATACAACATTTACTATATCAAACCCTCAATGAACATTTTTGAAACATGAACAAGTTTAGTGACTGATTATTTTAAGGTATTTACAGTTACTGAACCATAACTATTTCATAAGTATCTAGTACATTGTGATTTAAAGTAATAAACAACAGTGATCACAGTGATTCTCAGGAATCTATTTTAACAAACGTACCAGAAGTACAGTTTATATAAATAAACAAGTTGTTTCAGTGTCAAGGCTTGACTCCTGGCTGGCCAATCAGAAAATGATCACGGAACAGAGATAGATTAAGAAATCACAGGCCCCAGGGCTTTAAAAAAATATACCCCCTGAACACAACACACAGTATTGAGCCTCTGTAAACAATAGCCAAGATGCCAGTCATATGACTCATTTGTGTCTTTATTCAAACTATGAAAATCAATATTGCGAAAATGTTATTTTTACTAAGCTCCAATTTTTTTTTTCAAAAGACAAGAAACTAGAATTGTAAGCCAATGGTTCTCAAACCTCTCCTGGAGACACCGGGCTGGCCTAGCCTATACGTGTTACAACATGTAATTGCGCACAGCTCATTTGGGCAGAAGTCCCGTAAAAGAAATAACTCTGCAGCGTAATTATTCAACCTCTTCCTGCTATTGTATTGCTGTCGTGAAGTTTCCCACACAATTGTGCGTGCCCAAAAAACTAAGAAAGGAGTAAAACACAAACTCTCCCAAGTAGAGCCTGTAAAAAGGAAGCGAGAAAGGCTATGAAACAGGCCATGCTAAATTAAATCAAAATAACAGGCATCTAGGATGCAATTGCCAACTTGCAACAGCAGCAGGTAACTCAGCAAAGCAGGACCCAGTTCTCACATTCCCATTATACTTCCCGGTCAAAGTCAAATCAAAGATCACAACTTGTTCATCCTTCCCTCAAACCTGACCAGTCTCCTAGTCCTTGCCATTGAGAAGCATCCCAATAGCTCTAACCTCCATGCTTCAACATAGGTATGGTATTTGCCAGGTGATGAGGGGTACCTTGCTTCCAACAGATGTGGCATTTAGGCCTAATAGTTGCATTTTGAGTTCATTAGATCAGACAATCTTCAACTCCAGGCAGCATGTCATATGCCTTTTATTCAGGAGTTGATTCCATCTAGCCACTCGACATAAAATCCTGATTGATAGAGGGCTGCAGAGATAGCTGTCTTTCTGGTTCTATCATCTCTGCACAGAAACTCTGAAAGTTTGTTTGAGTGGCCATGGCACTTGGTTATCTCCCTTACCAATGGCCTTTTTGTCCGGTTATTTAGTTTGACCTGACGTCCAAGTTCCTTGGACTTAACAGCTTGGTTTCTGTGCGCGACCCAATATAGTCAGGTACGTGCCTTTCTAAAACAAATACAATAATTTGAATTTGTCTCTTCAACTTGATTGGACTCCAATCAAGTTCTAAAGACATCTCAAGGATGATCAAATGACACAGAATGCATATGACCTCAATTTGGAGTGCCATTGCAAACGGCCTGAATACTTGTACATGTGATTTTTGTAGTTTTTATATTTTTAAATAAATTAGTACACATTTCTAAAAAATGTGTTTTCGCTTTGTCATTATGGGGTATTGTGTGTATATTTATGCCATTTTTTAAATATATTAAATCAACTGAAGTAAGTAACACAACAAAATCTGGATAAAGTGAAGGAGTCTGGATAATGTCCAATGGTACTGTAGCTATTTGAGTGAATACTGAATATTTTGTTTAAAAGACATACCACACATTCCCTATCTGAAATAATGAGTGCTTATGTTGACCTTTTCAAGTTGTTCTTTAAAATACAGTAGGCTATAGGCTTCATTCAAAACAAGTATGGTCAACACACATAGTGGATGGGTTTTGTTTAAGTTAACTTCTATAAATCAATGGAGCAAATATGGAGCAGCAAATTTGGAGCACAAAATTTGTTCCTGTGAGAGAGTAGCAATTTTTAGCAGAGAGGTGTGAAATATTCCGACAGTTTAACTCTAACATATCCTACATACAACTTTGTGGAATTACATTTATTATCATGGTATAAATCTGTCTCACTGCTCTTTGATCAAAAACGCTTTCACCAGTCTCTATACCTCAAAGTATAAAATTCCAAAAAATACATACAGCTCCGAAAAAAATTAAGGGTTGAAATTAAGAGACCACTGCAAATTGAACGCTTCTGTTCCTCTTTCAAAACCTTCCTTTTCGACTTTTTTGGAAAGGAAAGAAAAAGGTGCAGTGGTCTCTTAATTTTTTCCGGAGCTGTATATTGTAATGAAGAGCTGATGATGGCACATTTTAAAGTCCTGTAAAGGCAGCCTGCCTGTGTAATATCTCTCACCACTTATAAAGGCTTCACGTGCAAATTATATTTTCTAAATCATCAAACAGACATCTCAGATGCAGCTGTGAAACGATATTTTACTGACAAGGAGAAGCATCTGTTAACAGACAACATGGACAGAGCAAATGAAAGTGACATCAAGTAGTGGTTATGAATGTAAGCAGAGTTTTGAGAAAAAAATACTTACAGAGACATTGTTTATTTCCCTCTCAGTCTGTCTCTGTCTATCTGTCTCCCTCACACATTGTCTGTCTCTTTCTCTCACACATATTGGCTCCAGTAAGAAGTCCATAGACAGTCCATAGCATGTAAAAAAATGTCATAGGGAAACAGAACCAAACCATGAATAGATGTCATACTGTTGTCTATAGACTTCTTCCTGGTAAAAATAAAGAAATATTTCATTTAGTAATTTGGTTGAAATATTGCTTGAACAAGTCTTTCTTCCAAAGTAAAGGACAATAACATGCGTAAAAATCTAATTATTGCAACTGCTTCATGGAGGTGCCAATAATATTGCCAGGGACATTCAGGATTCTTTTGTGGAATAAGCTAAGATTTAGGAAATCCTTTAGATTTTTTGGTTCTGTTCAACTGCAAACCAAAGAAACACATATGTGGATACCAAAATATCTATCTGAATTTTAACTTTTTTCTAGAAGAGATGGCGGCAAGATGGCTTAACACAAAACAAGACTGGCAGTGAGCATGGATATGGATTGTTTACATTAATCAAATGCAATGGCAAATTATCAAACCAATTCAAATACTGAGCTTATGAGGCTGAAAAACTCCCAGATAGAACTTTTGTTATCCTAAATCTCAACCAAACCTAGACTTAATTATTAATTTGTATTGGATGTGTAGTTAAGGGGAAAATAAAAGATAAAAGAAATAAAACTGACCTGGTTGTCAGATATACCCCCATCTAGAAATCCAAATCTGTTAATATCAGGTTGTTCAGTGTTTCATGAATCAATTCATTTCAATGAAAAATATCTTTTGACCAATCGGATCAGCTCTGAAAAATGTGATTAGTGAAAAATATCTGGTGTAAATGCTGCCTCATTTCACTGTAAAGGGGAATAACATCACCTTATTCATAAGTAATTCTTTAGAAAGGATGAAGAACCAACATTCACATCCGCAGTTATGTTTTTCTCAACTTGAAATTATAATGTATTGGGGTGGCCTTTATGTGGGGATGCACGAGTGGCATTTTACCATTTATTTAGAAGAAGGGCTTTGGTTCAAATTTGAATTTTGGTAATATATTTATTGCAGATTATAGTAATCCTGTACAT
The DNA here is from genome assembly GCA_016801175.1 of Esox masquinongy. NCBI lineage: Eukaryota > Metazoa > Chordata > Actinopteri > Esociformes > Esocidae > Esox > Esox masquinongy. Next base: position 103,354 of record JACXGI010000632.1, read on the forward strand.
TGAAATATACAGCTCCGGAAAAAATTAAGAGACCACTGCACCTTTTTCTTTTCTTTCCAAAAAAGTTGAAAAGGAAGGTTTTGAGAAAGGAACAGAAGGGTTAAAACAGTAGGAGATAATGGTCAATGAGTCAAAATCCTAAATTCTTTGTCTTTTTCTGGTGACATGGCCCCCACTGACAAACTCATCAGATATGAAACATCAACAGCTAGTTGATTAGAGCTTTTTCGTGATTATACACAGACTCTTGACTTTGAAATACAGATAGGTCTGGAAATATTTGGAAACTGAAAATTTTCATAATTTTGGCTCTGTACGCCACCACAATGGATTTGAAATGAAACAACCAAGATGCAGTTGAAGCAGACTTTCAGCTTTAATTCAAGGGGTTGAAAAAAAATATCCTATGAAACGTTTAGCAATTGCAGCCATTTTCATACACAGTCCCATTATTTCAGGGTCTCAAATGTAATTGGACAAATTAACACATTCATAAATAAAATGTTCATTTTTAATACTTTGTCGAGAATCCTTTGCAGGCAATGACTGCTTGAAGTCTGGAACGAATGGACATCACCAAACGCTGGGTTTCCTCCTTTGTGATGCTTTGCCAGGCCTTTACTGCAGCTGTATTTAGTTGTTGTTTGTTTGTGGGTCTTTCAGCCTTAAGTTTTGTCTTCATCAAGTGAAATGCATACTCGATCGGGTTGAGATCAGGTGATTGACTTGGCCATTGCAGAATATTCCACTTCATTGCCTTAAAAACTCCTGGGTTGCTTAAGCAGTATGTTTTGGGTAATTGTCATCTGTAAAGTGAAGCGCTGTCAAATCAACTTCGCTGAATTTGGCTGAATCTGAGCAGACAATATATCTCTATACACTTCAGAATTCATCCGACTGCTTCTGTCATCATCAATAAACACTAGTGACCCTGTGCCATTGGAAGCCATGCATGCCCATACCATCACACTGCCTCCACCGTGTTTTACAGATGATGTGGTATGCTTTGGATCATGAGCCGTTCCAGGCCTTCTCCATACTTTTTTCTTCCCATCGTTCTGGTACAGGTTGATCTTAGTTTCATCTGTCCAAAGAATGCGGTTTCAGAACTGGGCTGGCTTTTTTAGATGTTTTGTTGGCTAATCTGGCCTTTCTATTCTTGAGGTTTATGAATGGTTTTCGCCTTGTGGTGAACCCTCTGTATTTGCTCTTGTGAAGTCTTCTCTTTATGGCAGACTTGGATAATGACATGCCTACCTCCTGGAGAGAGTTCTTCACTTGGCTGGATGTTGTGAAGGGGTTTTTCCTTTTCCATGGAAAGGATCCTATGATCATCCACCACTTTTGTCTTCCGTGGACGTCCAGGCCTTTTTGTGTTGCAGAGCTCACCAGTGCGTTCTTTTTTCTCAGAATGTACCAAACTGTTGATTTGGCCACTCCTAATTATCCTGCTATCTCTCTGATGGATTTTTTGCAGCCTAAGGATGGCCTGTATCACTTGCATTGAGAGCTCCTTTGACCGCATGTTGTGGATTCACAGAAACAGCTTCCAAATGCGAATGCCACACCTGGAATCAACTCCAGAACTTTTACCTGCATAATTGATGAAGAAATAACGAAGGAACAGGCCACACCTGTCCATGAAACAGCTTTTGAGTCAATTGTCCAATTACTTTTGGTCATTTGAAAAAGAGGGGGCTACATATTAAAGAGCTGTAATTCCTAAACCCTTATTCCAATTTGGATGGGAATACCCTCAAATTAAAGCTGAGAGACTGCACTTTAAGCCCATATTATTTAACTGTAATTTGAATATATTTTGGTAAACAGCCAAAATAACAAACTTGTGTCAGTGTCCAATTATTTCCGGACCTAACCGTACATGCAGGTCAATAGATGGCCATTGAACATGCCTTCCATTATGCCAATGCTGTATAGCCTCTTGTACGTGGTTAAGTTCCCTCTTTTTAGCAAACCTCTTGTCCATCCTTCCGTAGATACTAGAAATAAAAAAGGGAACACTCTAATCCCTGTAATTGAGTTTTATAACTCTCTGAAATTTGACTAAATCATAAAGAAAGAAACTGGGATACATTTGTTAAAGTACAAGTCATACAAGGCTTCCCAACATGACAAATGAAATTTATTTTTCATAAGCCAAGCTGCACTAAAACTGACATCAAACACTTTGCATATCAACAAAGGGCCTGGGACGTCTCAGACACGCGTTATCTCATCTAGTCCCAGTAATGTCTCACAGCTGCTTTTAGTAAGGCAGTCACGAAGGCCTTTGGACGTTGCTCTGCGAGAAACAAAGATCCTGGCTTATCGCAAATGACACCGTCATAATCATATCTCTATGACATCAACAGACAGAAGAGGGCAAGAAAGATAAAATTAGTGGAAAACATGAGCCTTTCTCAAAATAAGAGATTTATTTATGGATGTTTACTTTTGGGACCGAGAACGTCATTTCGTTTTCAGAGAATTCTGCTCCATGAGACAATTTATTCATAACAACTTCATCAACTTTCATTTTGAAAGATCAGAGAGCTCAGCTATTTGGCTTTCCCAAATCACTCTTAACATGAACCTGGCAGGACATATAAATTACACCTAGTTATTAACTGTTCTGTAATACTGGATTATCTTCTGCATTATCTGGTTGTTTGAAAGAAAAGGCTGGAGTCTTTTCAGAATCTTTAACACAGGATCATGTTTTCTGAGGCCTTAATGTTCTCTCAGTTTACGTTTTAATACCAGATTTTACAGGGTTCATTAAAAGTGACCCTCCCTCTCCAAAAGACACATTAATTTGAATGCAGAGGCTTTTAAGAAATAAAGGCTGCAGTTCAATCATGTTGTTTTAACAACGTAAGCACTCACCCAAGCTGCTTTAAGGGAATCAAATACAATTCCACTTCAACTCCTTAAGTTTTTTCTAATGTAGTGGGCATGAATGAACTAAACAGACCATAACCAGCTGCTAGGTTATGTATATGAGACCAGAAATTATCATTTTGTTCAATGTTAAACAGTATTCAACAGTCTTTGGTTGAAGCACTTTTGCGTCAGATTTCAAAGTGTGTGCTATACATAAAATCCTTTGTTATTTTCATCGTAATTGGATTAAGAATTTGACATGACCTGGAGTACCACTCTACTTCAATATGTTTGAAACCTGTTCTGGCCATCAATCTTTTGATCTCAACAAGCAAAATCGTTAAGTTTTTGTCTAATAAACAACAGTGTGTTGTAGGACAGATGCTACTACAGGCCTATGGTGAATAAATCTTGCCAAACAAAATGTTTTAATTGTCTAACGTTTAGTTGAACAGAGCTTTTCTATTCGACAAATACAGGAAGGTCGCCAAACAGAACAGGTAGAACACGTAAATACACAATCATACAGAATTATACAAAACCAAGACTCAAGATTAATAATGTATAGTTTGACAATAACTAGCTATATGTGTTGGTCAGAACTGTACTGTTTAAACAGTCGGGATTCCGGGTCTAGCTATACAGCAAATATGTACCTATGGTAATTAGGCCATGCAACACCACTTTAGCTGCTTTTAGTAGTACTTCGGCCACAACAGATAGCAGATAGTTTCCTTAATCATTAGATGGTACTGATGGCCTGGACATCAATGCATCACCAAGCTGTCATTTTTATATACCACCACCCCATTCTCAGTTCTTGTTTATCGCACACACACCTGTGTTTCACACCTGTTAGTCTTGATAATCAGCCTTGCAATTGGGTTGAATGCTGCTACAGACAGGATGTAGAACAGAATGTCTGTGCAAAGACAGATTTGGAGGGGGTGATGGTAACCAGCAGTACCAAAGGTGCATAAACATAAAACCCAAAGATGGCCGCAATTTGAAGAAACTAAAAATAATATTGCACTGATTTATTGGCAAATGTACAGCACACAAACAATGTTGTGTGGTGTAATTTATAAACTGTGTTCCATTTTTACACTACCTCACCATCAGAAATATTCTTATCTTGAGCACTGCTTGGTGATGCAGTATAATTCCATCACAGAGCTGAGTAAAATAGATACCAGAAAACGAAATAATTATACACCTTCAACATAATAATACACCTATGCACTTCACTATAGGCACTTCACAAGTTTATTGTTAACAATGTTATCCTGTTGCCATCATTAAGCTTCAAAGACCCTGTGCCCATTTAGTGTTACAACCTGTGCTGTTCTAAGAGCACCATCTTTTTCTTTTTCTTTGTCTTTCCCAAGACAAAAACAATACTGCATTAAGACCCATTAAAGCTTAGGAGAAGCCCTGGAGTGTTAAGGAACAGTTTGGTTTGGGACTTGGTGTGTCAAAATTAACATGCAAAGTAACACTACCAGAACCAGGTTGAAAACAATGACCAGAAACATAATTTTAGATTTTTTGAACAATTATATACAGGTGCCTAAAAAGCTGTGTGAACACTGTCCAGTGCCAGTCCCATCAACTGGGTCCTGATGGCAAAACTAATGCAGTGATTTAAACAAAGCTAAGCAAACTGCTAAGATTCTAAATAGATTTGAAAACATTGTCACACACTTTGCACCAATATTGACTTCTACTTCACATCCAGGGATGAATCAGAGGGGTGCTGTCACGTCCTGGCACGGGATGTGAGACTCAACGCCCTCTCGCCTTCATTTAGGGCACGGACACCTGTTTGTTGTTATTGCCCTCACCTGTGATCCTGATCAATGCCTCTATTTAAGTTCCTCCTTTTGTAATGTATCTTGTCAGTTATTGTGTTTGCTTTTTGTTCCAATTTAACCTTGTTTTGGTTATCGTGTCTTACTTTCAGTTTTGTTATATCTTAGTTATTTATTAAAAGTCCTTCATTCTCCATGCATCTTTGTCCTGCCTCGTACATGAAAAGTTACAGGTGTAGTCTTTTGCTTACAGATACCTCTAACATTTTTGAGTACAGCAGTTAATCATGCAGCTGACCAAATTATACAATATTTTATTTGTGATTTCAATATTGAAAAATCAGAGGTCAATAGTGAAAAAATTTACTTTTTGAAAGTCTTAAAGGGCTGTTTTTGGTACGTGTAACAATAACAAATCAAAAATGTGACTTTTAAGCCAGTTCAATTTACTTTAGTATAACATCATTAGCTTTAATGCTTTATTCACTGTGGAAAGCAAAAACACAACTGGAGAACATTCTGCGAATTTAACCACTTACAAAAGAATATAGCATATTTTCACTCTGGTTCTCTGCTATTTAGTCAAGAACATGAAGACCCAGACAGGCATTTTGCAAATACCTTCTCAGAACAGATGCTGGGAGACCATAAGCAGGTAAGAAAGAGCAAATGGATTGGGTGTGTTATAATTCCACAAACAGCACAAGTTTGCATCTCATCCATGCAGGGGCCCACGGTTCGGTACGTATCACGGTTTGGTACATATCACGGTTTGTGGGTCAAGTTAACAGTACGGTTTCGGTATGAATGACGTCATCAAGTTATGTTTTCACTCGTGTAGCCGACAGTGGCAAAGCAATGCTTGTAGACTGTTTACAGTCTTCTTACTCTCGTCATTGTATTGAACGCTGAATCCAAAATGGTTCCACACAGCGGATTTGAAAGACAAATTTGCTTCTCTCTGTCTTGCTAGCGCTTGCCATTAGCATGTTGGAGCTGAGAGAATATTTGTTTTCTAGTTTCCCCTTTCTTTATGAGGCCCGATTAGGGAGGTTTCCTACTGAGATGTCATTGCAAATCGTCCATTGGTTGTTTAAAACTACAACTGCCAAATGCCTACGGGAATTGGCGTTTGAGTTTGTAATAAAAAAAACTGCCATTTCAAGTGTTAAGAGAGCCCGTCTTGCATCAGAGATTGTGTAATTGCCTCATTTGTTTAGGTTCATTATCTAATATGTTACTTTCACTAAAGTTAGCATAGACTTGTGCCAATTTCATTAGCATAGACTTGTGCCAATCTGAAAAACTGTTTTCCTCATATGTATTTCTTACTCTACCTTTCTCCTAGAATAATAACAAAAAAAATAAACTCAACATGCAACAAAATATTAGATTTTCTTGTGTTACAGTTCATAAAGGGAATTGTAATAAAAGAGATTGGGCCCTAATCTTGGGATTTCACATTACTGGTAATACAGATATACACATGACAATGTATATACTCTTTTATTTCAGCTCATTAAACACAGGACCAAGACATTGCACAAAATAAAAAGCAACACCACATTTACCATGAGCTATTTTTTTTGTTTCACATATTCAAATAACTGAGCATGTTATCCATAGAATAATTTATTATTAAAATAATAAATAGCTGCAGCCCTAGTGCAGGTGCCACCAAAGTTTCAATAGCCTGCACCCATTCCTTCTAAACCGCCACCATAACGCTACACCAAAGACAAAGCAACCACCCCAGGACAGTGGATTTTCATTTATCTAAATATACAACAGTAAACTCAACTAACTAACTGACTAATTTACTAATGGACACACATCAGTAGTACCTATGACTTTATTGTGGGGGACAAAATCCTCAAAAATATCATAAAAACTAAATATAAAAAACACATCTTGCTTTGAAAGGCTCTTAGCCAAATTCTAAAAGCTTGTTCAATTTCACCTATTGCATTTTGTATTTGAACCTTCTAACCAAGGCCTTGAAGCACCTGTCAGCAATTTGGCAAATCTGTTTTTCCACCTGCTACCTCATACCCCCCCCCTTTGTTCCTCGAAGTGATCACCCTACCCTTCCTCCTGGCACAGTTTCTGTGGCTTTAAAAAAAAAAAAAACGATTTGGGACAACCAGAAAACCACATGAAAAATGTTTTGTAAAATGTGGCCCCACATCTGTTCTGCAGCATGGTTGACAACTAGCTTTCACTACTCCTCTATTTTTCATAGTCTCTTTCCAAACCCAAACCACTACAATTATCTATGCTGTGCAAAAGTAGAAGAAATAGAATATTATAATGCAGAATATTATTTAATTGATTGAGCTACAATTATTAATGATTTCAGTTTTAGCACCATTTGTATGTATCCAAATGTATGTATGGAAATTAAGTGCTAAGTGTAACAAGTGAAATTCAGCCCCTTCTTGTAAACAAGGCAAATTGCAACAACACTAACCTGAAACCTTTCCCCTTCTTGGCTTCACTTGTTAAACGTAGTGTATTGTGTAATGTCTGATTATTGCTAACCCCTTCCACCCCGCCCACCCACTGTTCCAGAAATTCTCCTCCGGCAGGGAGGGAAGGTGAACAGTACAGGCCAATCATGAACAAAAAATCCCACCACCTGAACTGTTTTTCCCCATGCTGTGGGACTTATGGGCAGAAACTTCACATATGTCCCACAGAGACTAACAAGACCGCTCACCACATCAAGTCACCTCCTAACTGTTAAATGTTAGGAGGTGAAGTTTCATCCACATTGGATAAACTTTTAAGAAACTACAGCACATTGTTTTTACACAGCAACTCCATTTTAGGAGTTGCTGTACCAAAGGTATTTGAACGGATTAACGTTATGTACAATAAAGTAGTCATGTTTAGTTTGGTTGAATATCTTTTGCATGCACAATGTTTCTGAAAGGCATGCTCAATTGGATCCAGATTAAGTGATTGCCAGTCAAGAACATTTCTCTTTTTGGCAATGAAAAACCCCTTAGTAGCTTTGGCAGTGTGTTTGGGGTCACTGTCTGGCGGCATGTTCAATCCACCCAATGAGTTTAGAAGCATCTGGTTGTATCTGAGATGTCTCTGTACACTTCAGAATTCATCATACTGCTGCCATCAGCAGTCCCATAATCAATGAGGACAAAAGAGACAGTTTCAGTTGCAGCCATTCGCCATTGTACACCTCCATCCTATTCCACAAATTAGGTGGTATACTTTGAATCATGGGCATTATTTTCTGCAAACATTCCTCTTTCCATTACTCTGGTATTGATTAATCTTTGTTGCAACTGTCCATAAGTCTTTGTTGCCGAAATCTACTGGCTCATTTAAGTACTTTTTTTGCAAAATATAAACTGACCATTCTGGTCTTGAGTCTAACTGAAGGTTTGCATCTTGTGATATAAAGTTGTCCTGTGTACTCATCTGTGTATTGTATACAAGACTACAGTCTTTGACACATCTTCCTCCTGGAGAGTGTTGCTGAATTTTGTTTGACTGGGTTTTTATCTTCACCACTGAATGTATTCTTCGTACATGCCCTATAATGGTCTTCCTTCATCATGCAGGTCCTTTTGCCATTGCTCTGGAGTGCTTTATTTCTTTTTAATGTTGATGTTTGGCACACCTAATGTTCAGGCTCTCTCTCTGATGAATTCATTCTGATGTACCTGCCTCATGCTGGCTTGCTTGACTTGCATTGATGCTTCTTTGGTCTGAAAGAAGTGTCTGCGTATTTTATGTATTCAGTCCCTATATGTTGCCTACCACTTTTATACCAACTAAAACTATAACAAGCTAGCACTAACACTGGCTAAATGTTTAATCTTGCGTTTTCCACCATTCTAACTCAAGCCTATGTTTTTGGTGCTGTAGCTAGTCTACAGACAATACTTTTTATGTGAACTTTAAATACTAACATTTTTAATTCTTCAGCAATCTGCTGATTACTTACCACACATTTTCCAGTTTGATGACGTTGTAATTGGAAACAAAACGACAACTAGCTATTCACGCCAATTCACATGGAATTTTATGATTTGTCACAACCCTTATCCTGGATGTACAGTGTTTTGCGGTAATTTACCTTTGAAGACATTACAGGCCATAACACAAACCATTCATGGTTTTGTTACTGGTTTACTTACTCAGCAGGAATGATGTTCCATCTGTTTTTAAAGGAATAAGTCGATACATTTATATAAAGGAAAAACGTTGATACATTTATATACAGTGGATTGTCATCTGTAGTGCAGCGGTTTTGTTAAAAGTTTGGAGGTGGCTTGATGTGGTCAGCATAGGCATGTGCAAACAAGAACAGATTTACAGATCCCTTGTGGGAGGTATAGTGGTTTAAATAGATTGAGGGATGAAGATTTCAAAAGGGGTATGCCCATATTTACATGTTGTGGTCTGTGGATATTTTTTGAATGGACAGGTCAATGGATATACATGGGGTAATAAAAAAAAAGTATGTTACAACATCATTAGTTTAGCTTGCTGTTACTCCTGTTCTTATTGCATAATGCTATTTGGGAGACTCAGCATGAAAGGTAGAACCAGTGATTGAACCTCGGTCTCCTGCATCAGTAAATACTGTATGAACAGACGCGTTACAACTAGACCGGCTCTGCACTATGCTGCCTTTTGACAGCGCCTATGTTGAGAGCACCTGCTGTTCTGGACGATGATGTGATCTTGCTATTTGTTGCTGACTTTTAAACAAATTGACCTTTTCAAGGCCGTAGGGGCAGATGGAAAGCCAATAGCGCAAACTCTGTATTCACAGACTAACTAGCAGGTTTGTTCATGGACACCTTTAACTTCTCCCCGATCCAATCCGTAGTACCAACTGGCTTCAAGCAGACCTCGGTAGTCCCTGTTCACATGTAACACAAAGCCGACCCGGATGAATTATAAATCCACATACCACACATCATTAGCCATCAAATGCTTTGAAGGTTGATCATGACCCACATCACAATCATCCCAGACACTCTGAACCCACAAAAAGCACACCAACCGAACAGATCTACAGACGATGCAATCTTGATTGCACTTCACACTTCCAACTAACACCTGGACAAGAGTATACAGCCCTTAAACCCTCCAACCTTAGCACCTGAATTACATTTTACATTGTCACATCAGGCCATACTTCCAAGCGCACTTACCCAAGCTAGGGAGAGTGATGATTTTGCTAACTCACTACAGAGACAAACTAGCTGCGTACATCACAAGGAGTCTGACCAATGAGGTTAGAATCAGACACAAAAACATAGTTGTGGCGATTAAATTTGACACTTTGCAACCATTAGCATTATACACGTGACTACAGTTAGAGTTGAATTGTGGTTGATAACCACAGTGACCCTTCAAGTTGTCACTCATCATCTCAAGCTAAATCAATGGCTGAGGGGGCAGTGTCTGGAATTCAGACCAGCGCTTAAGATGCTTCTTAACTGCATCCAATGGCACTTAACTGCATCTAGTATTGATGGGGATTCCCCTGAGGGAAAAAGGGTATGGCAAGTGCTTAGGGACTCCAAGTCCAGTTGGAGTAAAGGGTGTTTTGATTGTATATACATGCATTGCACACCCTCAACACAAATTCCCCTTCAGGACTGTGTGTTAAGACCTCCCTGGTAGTCCTTGTTCACCCACGGCTCCTTGGTGGGGATGGACTCCAACATCATCAACAAGTTTGCTGATGTCACAACGGCGGAAGGCCTAATCGCGATCATGACAAAAAACCCTACAGGGAGGAGTTTAGAGTGGTATCAGGACGACAGTCTCACTGTACCACTGATAACCAGTAGTTTGAATTGAAGAGAGAAAACCGTAAATGCATTACCAAACAAACTCAAGAATCTGGAAATGATCAGTATGGAGGAATGGTCCAACGTCCTTTTCAATGTCTCGAAAAACTATAGGAAAAAGCTCATTGTCATTACCCATGGTACAGTTCATAATGCCACTGACCTTATTAACAAGGGCCCCAGGACCAGTGACAGCAAATCAGCCCCATAACATCGAAGATTCACTACCATAGTTTACAGTAGGTATGAGGTCATTTTCTGCATATTTCATATTTCTTTCAACCAAAACATTTGTGATGTGGCAAATTTTTATTTCCTTTCATCTGACCAAAGCACCCGGTTCCAATCCAAGTGTTAATGCCATTTATCAAACTTAATTTGAGGGTATTTTCATCTATATTTGATTAACCACTTGTTCCTAAGCTCAGGACCCTGGGACTTAGCACCTCCCTTTGCAATTGGAACCTGGACTTCCTTACGGACAGACCCCACCTCTGCACTGACCCTGAACATCGGAGCCCCACAGGGCCGGTACACGTACTCAGTCCCCTCCTGAACACCAAGTTCACACATGACTGCGGGCCACACACAGCTCCAACACCACCCTTAAATTTGCAGATGACACAACCATCCTGGCTCTCATCTCCAACAATGATGAGACTGCTTACAGAGAGGAAGTAGAGAACCAGACTACATGGTGCTAGGACAACAACATCTCTCTCAACGTCAGCAAGACTAAGGAGATGATCGTGGGCTTCAGGAAGCGGCAGGGGGGGTCATGCCCCATACACACTGATGGAGCTGAAGTGGAGAGTCTCTGACTTCAAGTTCCTCGGTGTGTTCATCAAAGATGATGTCCAGGCAAGCGAACTCGGCAGTGAAAACTGCCCAAGTGTGACTATACTTCTTGAGGAGACTGAAGAAGTTTGGCATGTCTGTAAAAACTCTCAACAACTTCTACAGGTGCACCATTGACAGCATCCTCTCAGACTGCATTACTGCTTGGTATGGCAGCTGCTCTGCTGCGGATCGCACTTTCAGACTTACAAACAGTTTTTTCCCTCAGGCCATAAGGCTCCTCGACCAGCAACACTGACAGGATCATACTGATCACACATTAACATTCCAAATGCTCTGATGTCTTTCCATGTACATTTAATGTACAGTAGAGTATATTACACTCATATTGTATCTATAATATTCAATACTTCTACCCATATTGTTCATATTTTTTTTTTTTTTTAATTGCTGCTAGTTTACATTGTTATGTATATTATTGCAACACTTGGTATATCTATATTATTCAATACTTCTACCCATTCTGTACATATTCCCCATCCTACTCTTTTTAAAATTGCTACTAGTGTGCATTGTTATGTATATTATGGCTATATTTTTGCTTTATATATTTCTTACTTCTTACTACGTAGACGGCATGTGCCATGTCACAAGAATTTCATTGTGGAGGATGACGCTGTTATTTGGTGCATTTGATAAATAAACTTTGAACTTTGGGTTAGGTTACGGTTAAAGTTCGGCATCACTTTTGAAATGTTAGGGTTACGATAAAGGTTAAGGGTAAGGTTACAAAAATAGATAAACCCCGGTCTAAACACAGTTCCCCAAACAAAAAATGTCTCGCCTCGCTGGAATCTTACTTGCAACAATCAGACTGAAAATTGCCTGTTGGCCCAAGCAAAAAGCCACTCTATTTAACTACTAATAACTGCTACCTAGCGGCCGGTTTCTGATGGTAGGTAAATGGGACCTATGTTTACACTGAACATATTTGCAAGTTATTAAGGAGCAATAGCACCAGGGTGTTGTTGATACTGAACGTAATAGCACTGCTGAAATGTTTATACCGAAAGTAATCGCATTTCCCAAAATGTCAAATGTCTACATGTGTATGTAATTCCTGCAATGCTGCATTGGACTGTATTTTATACACATAAGTATGTATCTGAATCTTATAATGATATTATGTACCGTAGATGTGCACGTCTTTGCATTCTGTTGGTATTTCCATTTTTCACTGCGTCCCAACTTTTTTGGAAATGGGGCTGTAATATATATATATATATATATATATATATATATATATATACACACACTGCTCAAAAAATAACACTAGAACCACCAGGCCATTCAGACCCCCAGTATCCGCCAGAGCCGAACGCCGTTTGATGTCATTAGCATACGAATCGTCCCTATTAGCATACACATCCTCCTCCAGCATCACCATCCAGCCAGAGCATCAGTTCATAACGACTGGGTCGTTATCAAACTATATAGAATAGTCTAAAAAATACATGAATTAAACGGTTAATGAATACAAGAATGTGTTTGTATTGAAGCTCTTATCATATGAAAAAAAAACGATTAAGAAAAGAATACGAATAACAATGATTTCTAATAAAAGAGGCTATAGTATTTTCATATGTTTATTAGGCCCTACAAGTATATAATATTGAAATTACACAACACTTGAATTATTCAAAGATAAATCCATTAGAATTTAATTTTCATTTCGATCTCACATTGATAAAGTACAAGGTAAAATAAGAGACATTATCGACCAGTTTGCGACGATCAAAGGATATACGCATGAATAGCCGTACAGTGCATAGGCCTAAAGCACGGTTGCTTGATATGCATGATAAATTTCAAAGAATGAATAACACATAGGCTATAGCCTATTCCAAGGATTTGTAGCCTCTTGCATTGTTCGAAAAAAGGCATAGGCTTGGGTATATGACAACACAGCATTCTCCTGAAGTAAAAACATCGCAGTGTATTATTCAACAAATTTTATTTGTAAATTCGATTAGCAGAGTAAAAGGATGATTTATAGTAGCCTACACAGTCACGGTGCCTCCCATGATCATGCCTCCCTCCGGGGAAGCTCTACTTACATCGCTCCCTGTCGCCAGCCCATTAGGCACCACCACCATCCCTTCCTCCGGCTGCTAGCACCTGATTCACGGAACACCCCGGACTCTCCACTATTAAGCGCAACCGTTCCTCATCACATCACCCCAGACTTCCCATCAGTACGCACACCGGATCTTCATTACTACAGCCTATAACTGCCCTTGTGTTTGTCAGTGTCTTTGTGGAGTATTGTCAACTAGTTGTCTGTGTGTCTGTTGCTTTTCTCGCCTACTGTGTTTGTTCCTTTGTATCAGTTCTAACCGTTTCGGCCTTCATTGTTTGTATTATGCATTGCACTTTTCAGCTTAGTAAACTCTTGTTTCACTGTTCACCCTGCGCCTGGTCTCCTTCCTTACCATGAATAACAAAATTGACTATTTGATAAAATATAGAAAAGTCATCATTTTGTGAATAATTATTTAGCATAATACATTTGTAGAATCTGAATCTTCAGTAAAATAAGCAGAGAAAATTCAAAGAGAGATGATAGAATCGTACACGCATCCTGTTTCTCTTTCCTAATAAAAACAGTAATGTGTAATATCTTAGATTAGATTGCATTTTACATTTGATTAATTATCCTACACAAGAAGCTGAATCTCTTATTGAAAAACGGTAACCTGTGATTCATATGTTGAATGGTCGAGTAGCCTGTATCTTTTGTATTATGTTTTAATAATAGCCTAATTAAATTGTTGAATGGAAATCTTGTATTTCATTTGTAAGTTCATTCAAATTCAACCAAGGCACTGATCATTTATCTGGGAGTATCACGCATTCATCCATTGACGTAATTCATTCAGTGAGGGGCGATTGGCGCCTGGGTACCATTAGCGTACCAACGCTAAGTGGCGTGTACTTTTTGCGGATTAAGTCGGAAAAAAGGGTAAAAAAAACAAACAGGTAAATAGTCTCTAAATAGTTTTCCGTTTGTGAGTTTAGGATTCTGACAACGGAACAACGTAATATACACCTATTTAGGAAAAGTCATGGAAGGAGGAGGGTGTAGCTTTCAAAATGGCAGTTTTATTACAGTTTAATTACAAATTCAAACACCTGGCGTGGGCTTTTAAGTGTTAAGGGAACACCTAATCATCACAGTATATCACCAAGTCAATTAAACTTCAGGAATATCAGTCTGTCCAGTTAGGAAGTATAAACAATTGTGAATCAATGTCATCTGTTTTGGTGCAAATGAAATTCACAACAGGTGCACTGGAGAGGCAACAGCAAGACAACCCAAGACAACCCACCTGCAAAATGGTTTTGCAGGTGGTGGCCACAGACGCTTGCTCTCTCCTTATCCTTCCTGACTGATCCTTCTCTAGGTATGCGTTTTGCTAGTGTCCTTGTCACTACTGGTAGCATGAGGCGGTACCTGCAGCCCATTCAGGTTGCCCAGGTAGTCCAGCTCCTTCAGGGTAGCACATCCACAAGTGCCGTCGCAAGAAGGTTTGCTGTGTCTCCCAGTATTATCTCAACAGCATGGAGGAGATACCAGGAGACGGGCCGTAACACAAGAAGAGCTGGACAGGGCCATAGAAGGGCATCAACCCAGCAGCAGGACAGGTATCTGATCCTTTGTGCAAGGAGGAACAGGAGGAGCACTGCCAGAGCCCTACAAAATGACCTCTAGTGGGCACCGTGCAGCTCAATTTGCATTCACCAGAAAACACCAGAATTGGTAGGTCCGCCACTGGTGCCATGTTCTCTTTACAGATGAGAGCAGGTTCACACTGAGCACATGTGACAGATGTGAAAGAGTCTGGAGACGCTGTGGTGAACGTTATGCTGCCTGCCACATCAAACAGCATGACCGGTTTGGCGGTGGGTCAGTGATGGTCTGGGGAGGCATATCCTTGGAGGGTCGCACAGACCTCGACATACTAGCCAATGGTACCTTGACTGCTGTTAGGTACCGGGATGAAATCTTCAGACCCATCGTCAGACCTGCAAGCTGGTGCAGTGGGCCCTGGGGTCGTCCTGGTGCAGGACAATGCTCAGCCTCATGTAACCAGAGTGTGTAGGCAGTTCCTGGATGACAAAGGTATTGATGCCATTGACTGGCCCTCTCGTTCCCCAGAACTGAATCCAATAGAGACCCTCTGGGACTTTATGTATCAGTGCATCCAATGCCGCCAAGGTGAGCCACAGACTGTCCAGGAGCTCACTGATGCCCTGACCCAGGTTTGGGAGGAGATCCCCCAGGACAACATCCGCCGTCTCATCAGGAGCATGCCCATCAGGGATATATTGTCTGAGCAGACAATATATCCCTATACACTTATGATGTACAAATGTTTGTTTGTGGGTCTTTCAGCCTTAAGTTGTCTTCATCAAGTGAAATGCATGCTCGATCGGGTTGAGATCAGGTGATTGACTTGGCCATTGCAGAATATTCCACTTCATTGCCTTAAAAACTCCTGGGTTGCTTAAGCAGTATGTTTTGGGTTATTGTCATCTGTAAAGTGAAGCGCTGTCCAATCAACTTCACTGAATTTGGCTGAATCTGAGCTGACAATATATCTCTATACACTTCAGAATTCATCCAGCTGTTTCTGTCTTCTGTCACATCATCAATAAACACTAATGACACAGTGCCATTGGAAGCCATGCATGTCCATGCCATCACCATTCCTCCACCATGTTTTACAGATGATGTGGTATGCTTGGGATCATGAGCCGTTCCAAGCCTTCTGCATACTTTTTTCTTCCCATCATTCTGGTACAGGTTGACCTTAGTTTCATCTGTCCAAAGAATGCTGTTCCAGAACTGTGCTGGATTGTATTAAATGTTTTTTGGCAAAGTCTAATCTGGCCTTTCTATTCTTGAGGCTTATGAATGGTTTGCACCTTGTGGTGAACCCTCTGTATTTGCTCTTGTGAAGTCTTCTCTTAATGGTAGACTTGGATGATGATATGCCTACCTCGTGGAGAGTGTTCTTCACTTGGCTGGATGTTGTGAAGGGGTTTTTCTTGACCATGGAAAGGATCCTACGATCATCTACCATTGTTGTCTTCCGTGGACGTCCAGGCCTTTTTGTGTTGCAGAGCTCACAAGTGCATTCTTTTTTTCTCAGAATTTACCAAAATGTATATAATGTTTCTGCTATATCTCTGATGGATTTGTATTTTTTGCAGCCTAAGGATAGCCTGTTCCACTTGCATTAAGAGCTCCTTTGACCGCATATTGTGGGTTCACAACAGCTTCCAGATGTGAATGGCACACCTGGAATCAACTCCAGACCTTTTACCAGCTTAATTGATGAAGAAATAATGAAGGAATAGCCCACATCTGTCCATGAAACAGCTAATGAGTCAAATGTCCAATTACTTTTGGTCCCTTGAAAAAGAGGGGGCTACATATTAAAGAGCTGTAATTCCTCCAAACTGGATGTGAATACCCTCAAATTAAAGATGGGTGACTGTACTTTAAGCCCATATTAATTATTTAACAGTAACTTGAATATATTTTGGTGAACAGCAAAAATAACAAAACTTGTGTCAGTGTCCAATAATTTCTGGACCGAACTATACTATATAAGTATTCCCCTAATTTGTTGTATGTATGTATGTATATATATATATATATATACACAGTGAGGGAAAAATTATTTGATCCCCTGCTGATTTTGTACATTTGCCCACTGACAAAGAAATGATCAGTCTATAATTTTAATGGTAGGTTTATTTGAACAGTGAGAGATAGAATAACAACAAAAAAATCCAGAAAAACGCATGTCAAAAATGTTATAAATTGATTTGCATTTTAATGAGTGAAATAAGTATTCGACCCGTCTGTAAAACATGACTTAGTACTTGGTGGCAAAACCCTTGTTGGCCATCACAGAGGTCAGACGTTTCTTGTAGTTGGCCACCAGGTTTACACACATCTCAGGAGGGATTTTGTCCTACTCCTCTTTGCAGATCATCTCTAAGTCATTAAGGTTTCGAGGCTGACGTTTGGCAACTCAAACACTCAGCTCCCTCCACAGATTTTCTATGGGATTAAGGTCTGGAGACTGGCTAGGCCACTTCAGGACCTTATTGTTCTTCTTGAGCCACTCCTTTGTTGCCTTGGCCATGTGTTTTGGGTCATTGTCATGCTGGAACCCCCATCTACAACCCATTTTCAATGCCCTGGCTGAGGGAAGGAGGTTCTAACCCAAGATTTGACAGTACATGGCCCCGTCCATCGTCCCTTTGATGCGGTGAAGTTGTCCTGTCCCCTTAGCAGAAAAACACCCCCAAAGCATAATGTTTCCACCTCCATGTTTGACGGTGGGGATGGTGTTCTTAGGGTCATAGGCAGCATTCCTCCTCCTCCAAACACGGCGAGTTGAGTTGATGCCAAAGAGCTTGATTTTGGTCTCATCTGACCACAACACTTTCACCCAGTTCTCCTCTGAATCATTCAGATGTTCATTGGCAAACTTCAGACGGGGCTGTACATGTGCTTTCTTGAGCAGGGGGACCTTGCGGGCGCGGCAGGATTTCAGTGCTTCACGGCATAGTGTGTTACCAATTGTTTTCTTGGTGACTATGGTCCCAGCTGCCTTGAGATCATTGACAATATCCTCCCATGTAGTTCTGGGCAATATCCTCCCATGTAGTTCATGAGAACGGTGTAGTCCTCACCGTTCTCATGATCATTGCAACTCCACGAGGTGAGATCTTGCGTGGAGCCCCAGACCGAGGGAGATTAACAGTTCTTTTGTGTTTCTTCCATTTGCGAATAAATCGCACCAACTGTGGTCACCTTCTCATCAAGCTGCTTGGCGATGGTCTTGTAGCCCATTCCAGCCTGGTGTATGTCTACAATCTTGTCCCTGACATCCTTGGACAGCTCTTTTGTCTTGACCATGGTGGAGAGTTTTGAATCTGATTGATTGATTGCTTTTGTGGACAGGTGTCTTTTATACAGGTAACAAGCTGAGATTAGGAGCACTCCCTTTAAGTGTGCTCCTAATCTCAGCTCGTTACCTGTATAAAAGACACCTGGGAGCCAGAAATCTTTCTGATTGAGAGGGGATGAAATACTTATTTCACTCATTAAAATGCAAATCAATTTATAACATTTTTGACATGCGTTTTTCTGGATTTTTTTGTTGTTATTCGGTCTCTCAATGTTCAAATAAACCTACCATTAAAATTATAGACTGATCATTTCTTTGTCAGTGGGAAAACATACAAAATCAGCAGGGGATCACATAATTTTTCCCCTCACTGTGTGTGTGTGTGTGTGTGTGTGTGTGTGTGTGTGTGTGTGTGTGTGTGTGTGTGTGTGTGTGTGTGTGTGTGTGTGTGTGTGTATGTATGTATGTATGTATGTATATATATGTATATATATGTATATATATATACACACACACACACACACATACACACACACACATACAGATATATATACACACATATACACACACATACAGTATCTCACATAAGTGAGTACACCCCTCACATTTTTGTAAATATTTGATTATATCTGTTCATGTGACAACTCTGAAGAAATGATACTTTGCTACAATGTAAAGTAGTGAGTGTACACCTTGTATAACAGTGTACATTTGCTGTCCCCTCAAAATAACTCAACACACAGCCATTAATGTCTAAACAGCTGGCAACAAAAGTGAGTACACCCCTTAGTGAAAATGTCCAAATTGGGCCCAATTAGCCATTTTCCCTCCCCGGTGTCATGTGACTCATTAGTGTTACAAGGTCTCAGGTGTGAATGGGGGGCAGGTGTGTTAAATTTGGTGTTATCGCACTCACACTCCCTCATACTAGCCACTGGAAGTTCAATATGGCACCTCATGGCAAAGAACTCTCTGAGGATCTGAAAAAAAGAATTGTTGCTCTACATAAACATGGCCTAGGCTATAAGAAGATTGCAAAGGCCCTGAAACTGAGCTGCAGCACGGTGGCCAAGACCATACAGCGGTTTAACAGGACAGGTTCCACTCAGAACAGGCCTCGCCATGTTCGACCAAAGCAATTGAGTGCACGTGCTCAGCGTCATATCCAGAGGTTGTCTTTGGGAAATAGACGTATGAGTGCTGCCAGCATTGCTGCAGAGGTTGAAGGGGTCGGGGGTCAGCCTGTCAGTGTTCAGATCATACACCGCACACTGCATCAAATTGGTCTGCATGGCTGTCGTCCCAGAAGGAAGCCTCTTCTAAAGATGATGTACAAGAAAGCCCGCAAACAGTTTGCTGAAGACAAGCAGACTAAGGACATGGATTACTGGAACCATGTCCTGTGGTCTGATGAGACCAAGATAAACGTATTTTGTTCAGATGGTGTCAAGCGTGTGTGGCGGCAACCAGGTGAGGAGTATAAAGACAAGTGTGTCTTGCCTACAGTCAAGCATGGTGGTGGGAGTGTCATGGTCTGGGGCTGCATGAGTGCTGCTGGCACTGGGGAGCTACAGTTCATTGAGGGAACCATGAATGCCAACATGTACTGTGACATACTGAAGCAGAGCATGATCCCCTCCCTTCGGAGACTGGACCGCAGGGCAGTATTCCAACATGATAACGACCCCAAACACACCTCCAAGACGACCACTGCCTTGCTAAAGAAGCTGAGGGTAAAGGTGATGGACTGGCCAAGCATGTCTCCAGACCTAAACCCTATTGAGCATCAGTGGGGCATCCTCAAACGGAAGGTGGAGGAGCGCAAGGTCTCTAACATCCACCAGCTCCGTGATGTCGTCATGGAGGAGTGGAAGAGGACTCCAGTGGCAACCTGTGAAGCTCTGGTGAACTCCATGCCCAAGAGGGTTAAGGCAATACTGGAAAATAATGGTGGCCACACAAAATACTGACACTTTGGGCCCAATTTAGACATTTTCACTTAGGGGTGTACTCACTTTTGTTGCCAGCGGTTTAGACATTAATGGCTGTGTGTTGAGTTATTTTGAGGGGACAGCAAATTTACGCTGTTATACAAGCTGTACACTCACTACTTTACATTGTAGCAAAGTGTCATTTCTTCAGTGTTGTCACATGAACAGATATAATCAAATATTTACATAAATGTGAGGGGTGTACTCACTTTTGTGAGATACAGTACATATACACATATATATAGACACACACACACACACACACACATATATACACATATATATATACACGTGTATGTATGTATATGTATATGTATATGTGTGTATATATATATATATATATATATATATATATATATATATATATATATATATATATATATATATATATACACATACAGTGGATATAAAAAGTCTACACACCCCTGTTAAAATGCTAGGTTCTTGTGATGTAAAATAATGAGACAAAGATAAATCATGTCAGAAGTTTTTACACCTTTAATGTGACCTTTTTACTTCGTTGAAGCCCCAGGTCCAGCTGAAGAAAAACAGCCCCAAAGCATGATGCTGCCACCACCATGCTTCACTGTGGGTATGGTGTTCTTTGGGTGATGTGCAGTGTTGTTTTTGCGCCAAACATACCTTTTGGAATTATGGCCAAAAAGTTCAACCTTGGTTTCATCAGACCATAACACATTTTCCCACGTGCTTTTGGGGGACTTTGCAAACTTCGTGCTTTTGGGGGAGTTTTTGCAAACTTCAGCCGGGCTTGGATGTTTTTCTTTGTAAGAAAAGGCTTCCGTCTTGCCACCCTACCCCGTAGCCCATTCATATGAAGAATACGGGAGATTGTTGTCACATGTAGCACACAGCCAGTACTTGCCAGAAATTCCTGCAGTTCCTTTAATGTTGCTGTAGGCCTCTTGGAAGCCTCCCTGACCAGTTTTCTTCTCGTCTTTTCATCAATTTTTGAGGGACGTCCAGTTCTTGGTAATGTCTCTGTTGTGCCATATTTTCTCCACTTGATGATGACTATCTTCACTGTGTTCCATGGTATATCTAATGCTTTGGAAATTCTTTTGTACCCTTCTCCTGACTGATATCTTTCAACAATGAGATCCCTCTGATGCTTTGGAAGCTCTCTGCGGACCATGGCTTTTGCTCTGAGAT